>DF241947.1:27320-62320 GCA_000507305.1 Breviolum minutum Mf 1.05b.01 | reverse complement strand
TTACTTGCAGGCGTCCAATTTCCAGGTAGTTCCTGACAACAAGAAACAGAATCTGGAGATGGGAGAAGAAGTGGGTGGAGGCTTGTGTTGCTGTATTTGTTGTTTTTTTCGGCAAACTTGGGCCCCAGTCCCTAGCTTCTAGCCGTGCAAGCCTGAGTGAATAGACCTTCCCGTGTCCAATTCCAAGATGAATTTTGATGATGAAAGTTCGACTGGGGAGTTTTGTGTATCAGGGGGGGGTGGCGTATCATGGAATTGGGTGGCTAGGATGTCCTTGCCGAGCAGCATTAGGATAGTTAGTAGTCCTCTACCAGGATGCCAGTCACCACCAGGAATTTGAAACATTGCTTAGTAAGGGATCCCTATAAACTTTCACTTGCCACAGTTAGTCGGAGGTGCTTCGCATCATAAACCTATCCAAAAATTCAACGAGCAAATGCAGGTTAGCCCAAGTCATCGACAGAAAATCCATTCATTCGGAACTTCCGGAATTTCCGCCGCGGAACATTTCAGGGTTTGCAATGTTCATGTCCCTTTATTGGTTGGTTTCAAATATACATCACTGGTTTGGGGACCTCCAAATGGTGTTTTTTTGTATCTCCCTGCTGGAACTTCAGGAAGACATATTTTTTCCAGCCGTGATGTGACGAACGATGAGGCATTTGCAGGTGGAGAACGTCAATCTTTACGAAGACAGCAAAGGCCTGTGAAGACCTCACATCACCACATGGATCCACATGGTTTAAAAGGGGAAAGTTGGAGAGGTGAATTGAGCAATGGAAAAAACGGGTTGTTTGGGGTACACGGGGGGTGACAAACTACGCAGTTATGTTGGGATTATCATGGACCATTTTTAAGGATCCCTATTAAGCAACCGGGATTCACTGGAAAGTAAGGCCGGTTTTTTTCGTGGCCCAAGTGTGAAGCAGGGCCAAGGTGTATATACATAATTTCAAAAAACATATATATATATATATTTGTATGTAACATTATGTAACTACCGGGTGAAAGAAATATCGATATTATCCATCCCGTTAGGGTCTACTTGGCACCCAATAGAAGTTTCCCGTACAAATGTTTTATGTATATTTAAAAACATGTGTAGGCAGATGGACGTTCATATTAAAAACATCTTCATGTAATTCATAGTTCCTATGGTGAAGGGGTAAAGTGCATTAAAAACATTCTGCATCCAGGGATACTGTCCAGGATATTGTTTGAAGGTTCTGAAATCCTTCTGACCAGTTGAGGTTGGTAGTCTATCTCAAGATTTGCAGGTTTTTTTTGCATCCCANTCCCAGGTGGTGGTTAGCCGGATTTCTGAACCATCAACAGTATTCATGTTTTTTTTTTAAACTTGAGGGTGTTCAACAGGGTGAGCATAGAATGTCACAGTATCGAGGTATTGGGACCTCCAATGTTTTTTTTGGATATTTGTATTTGGTTCCACACTTGACAATTGCGCTTCTCTCGTTCAAACATGCGGTTGCAACAAAAACCATCAGCTGGTTACAGTATTCAGTATTTGCATGAATGGGGGGTTGGATTTCCAAACAATTATTCATCTACTCACCATAATTTGACTTGATCATATTTTTCAGTTGTGGGTTGCCAAAAGAAACCAACTACCTTCTGGCAAATTAACATGGCAACTTAATATCCCCATTGTCAATAGGAAATACGTCTTCAATCAGGGGCCATTTTCCATTGCAATGTTAGTTTACCAGAGTGTTGATACAACACTTCACATTTCCGATCTGTGAAATGTTTTCCTCATCTAGTTGAACTATATTGTGCAAGGTTTATGGGTCCAGCAGCGAAGCCCAACTTTACTTGAAGCTACTAACATCTCCCCCCCCCCCGTTTCACAACCTCTCAACGTTTCGTTTCGCAACTTGAAGCTACTAAGATACTCCCTACGTTTCGTTTCACAACCTCTCAAAATATCTCTACAAGATGATGTCAGTCTCACGATCGTCAGGCCGTTTGCGGAAGAAGATGGATGATGGGCAGCTTTGCACCGTTCGGGTCTCCTAAGATCCCATTGTTCTTTGGTGCACGACCTGGTGACGGCAACCACAGGTCCAAAGAGTACGAGACCGCCATTTTGTGTGTGACACCATATGGACCCTGAGAGCAGTTTTGAATAGTTCATTACATTTTTTTTGAAACAAGCAAAAATGTAGTGGATGTAAGAGATAGTAATACTAGTAGGATTTCGTAATACAAGTTGCATGTTTCTCAGAAAGTTTGGGTCTTAGAGGTTTCAAAATCAGTCAAAACTTTTGGGTTTGTTTTTGATTTTTTTTGGCGTAAGCACGATAGTGAAAGTTTAGCTTGAGGGCATCCCAGGTGATGTTAATAGATTGGTGAAATTTCCCACTCCCCTGAAAATGAACGTCATAAACCTAATTAAGAATCACCCGGTTTCAAAAAAAAATGTTTGAACCATCCACCTTTATTTGTTGGGTTCAAACATGTTGATTTTTGAGGGTGTAGTTCATCCGGACCCTCTGACCTCATTCACCTTAATTCGTAAAGTACGCATCACCTATGTAAGTTGTATGCAATATGTAAGGTTTTTATGTAAGGGAAACCCCGGACCCAAAAATAGCCACCTACAAGGGTACCATGTACCACCATTTGCCTGGTGACTCAGATCCGATGTCCTGATGCACGTTGGTGGCAGGCATGTTGGATCACAGATGGGTGGAAGTGGCAAGAGACAAACACAAACAAACAAAAATGCCTTCCCTAAGAATCATAGGACCCTCCTATGGAGGGGTTTGGATCTGTATAGCAGGGTTCCTTTGGATCTCGAAACCACTAGTTTTGAGGTCCCATGATTCTTAGGGTTGTGGAGATGTTTAACAAACAAAAGCATCGAGTTTTTTTTTGTTTTGAAAACTTGCTTGACACTTGAAAAAAAAACGCAAATTGCTGTGAATCACTAGTAAGTACCTTGAGGATCTGTTTGTATGTCTTAAGAAAGGGGTTCCCCCGATCCAATCCTATGACCTGGGGATGGGATTTTTCGACCATCAATCGTAGTGTCTGGATTCTTAGGGATAGATTATAAGAAGTCCCTGTAAAGGTTAAGGGTCAGATCCTTTCAGAAAAAACCTAGTGCTCCAGTGAGTCATACCCTGTGAGAATGTCTTGATCGGCACCCAAAATCCACTCGTTTAAGAAGGGCTTATCAACCACCAAGTTTCCTTTAATGAGGCCTTATTAACCCCTTATTCCTGGGGTGTGTATTTTTTTTTGGGTAGGTCAGATTCCCTTGACATATAAGATAATGAGGTTTTCGACCTATTTTTCAGTTCGAAAGTCACCACCCATTTCGGTCACCTGTTTTGACATCACACAAACGTTGGGCCCCGAGCCAATCAGAAAAAGATGGTGCCGAAACGGGGCCCAATATACATGGCCCAAAAGAAATGGGTTAACGGTAAAGGGTTATAAACGATGAAATGATAATCTGTTCATTTTTATGAAGGGCCCCTATAAACCTTCACTTTCCACTGGTAGTGGGCCGGGGATACCCCAAAGTTATAACTTATAACCTTACTTATGGGAGTTAAGACCCCATTTATAATTGGTTCTTGGGCCCACCTTGCACCTCTTCACCTTGGTACAATTGAAAGAATCCAGGTGCCATGGCATGCAGAAATGACTTGTACACGAGGAGACCAACCATTAGTATCGCACGCAAATGGGACGGGCAGCTTGGACACTTTGTTCTAGGTTTTTTTGAGGCAAATATGCTGGCACTATTTCAGGTACATCGGGGAAGAAATGAATTTGCATATGTTGATGGGTTGGGTGGGTTTTGTTCTTTGACAATTATATTCTATGTTGTACCCATGAGATTCATTTGGGATTCATCATCACTCAAAAAAAATTACCTATATTACCATTTAGGATGATATGCTTCCAACCACTAATGGTCATTCACAATTCTTTCAGTGAGGCAGTCATCATTTTTTGCCTTACCTCTATGATATTGGAATATTACGGAATCTTCATCAAAAACTGGCGGATCAATGTTTAGTTGGTTGAGCCAGCCTACCTTTTCTGCGCTGCAGAAATTCTTGGTGATGTGCATGATTTGGCCTTGTGACGTCACAAGAATTACTGACTGTACACCCCGAAAAATTATTGGGCGGTGGTTTCAGATATTTCTCTATGTTCGCCCCTATTTGGGGAAGATTCCCATTTTGACTGATATTTTTCAAATGGGGTTGAAACCACCAAGTAGATTAACATGGCGCCCTAAAAAAACACCCCTTGGAAAAGGAAAAGCGTCTTCCAAACCTCCACTATTGTGTTCGATGTTAATTTTTCAGGGTGTAAGGGGTCAATTCACCATCATTTTTGGGTATCCAGCCGTTAGTTCACTCGGGGATGTACCATTGCCATCTAGATTTGATGAACCAAAATCATGGATGTTGGATGGGAACTCCCATCAAAGATTCTACACTTGCATGATGGAAGTCCACATTTTTGTTGACATAAAATGCCCTCCATTTGAGATGATTGACGACTGAAACCACTTTGTTACCTATCCGCTTTTTTGGATACTGCTCAATGTAAAATATGAATTCTTGTCTTGGTAAAATCTTGGGGGATGCATCTTTGGAACGTAACAAGCAACGCAAACGCCTAGATGTTCATCTTTGGTTGCGTATTTTTTGGGCTTGATTTGGCTAGACATTGGTCAGATATCTCAACATGGACCACCCCCAGAGTTCGTCATGGCCCTTGCGAGGACTCTTCAAGTATGGGGATGGGGGTGATGGTGCCATTGTCAAGAAGGCACGGCAAACCGGTCGCCAACCGCAGATGTTTCATGATGTTTCTTTGTCAAGTATTGTAGCTGAACATTTACTGGTTGGTGATTTCAAATATTTTTAAATGTTCGTCCCTACTTGGGGAAATGATCCAATTTGACTAATGGGTTGAAACCAGCAACTAGTTGAGATGCGTGTATATAATGTGTGTAATTATATACACCTAGAACCCAAATTGACCCTTCTGCCCTTCAGTTTAAGCCTTGGTTTAAGGGATTGACCTTCTAAAAATAGACCAGTCAACCGCCTTCCTTTAGGGAATCAGGGTTTGAGTAACCTGGTGTAGCCTGAAACAACACTTTCTCAATGGCTGTCACAGGGTACCTCCCCGGCACAAGACAACGTGTTCCCAAGGAAAAAGGTCTTTTTCTGACAAGGCCTTCTTAAGGGTGCACCATGAACTTATTCAGCCAATGGCTAACCCCTTATTTTTTGGGGGGGTATTGCATATTTAGTACGTAGATTTAATACATTGGTTTGGGGTCGTTTTCTTATTTTTTTATATCTTTAGTATCTGTGGAGGATACCTTGAACATTTTGGGATACAAGAATCTCCTGGACATGACCTGAATATTAACGCGTGGTACAAGGTGGGCCCCTACTAGTTATAACTGGGTTTTTGTTATCCCTAAAAGTGGAGTTATAACCCCATTTGTAACTGGTAGGGGGTCCACCGGCCCTTCCACTGGAAAGTAAAGGGTGAGCAATGGGTGGTGAACTCAAGATATCACCAAACAAACATCCCAGATGCCCCATGTATGGATTCTTTACCTACATCACGTGAAACAATTGCCACTTTCAAGGGAACATGTAGGTAAATATTCCCTTCCCATCGAGCATTTGGAATCATTTTTCACACAACTTTCCCAAAAAACGTCACATCCCTGCAACAACAGCCGCGCAGATTGAGTGTGCAACGTCAGCCGTGTTCAAATCCATCATCTTGCTCACGATCCTACTGGCAGCTGGGTTGATTGATTCCACTTGGCCAGATGGCTGGACCTGGGTTATGTGGGATGGATGACAAACTACCCAAATAAATGGGGATTGCGCAATACGCCATTACAAGGGTCAATACGTAAACCACCCAGGATTTCATGGAATGCAACATAGGTTTCTTTCGTTCTTTTTTGTTTGTTGTTTATTCAACCAAACCTCTCAAGATCACGACAAGACTCTCAAAAAATTGGATTCCACCATTCATTTGGGCATATTCATAGCGACGAACCCGCCGGTTGGTCACCCCAAATGGTGATGACAGTGAGGGAATCGCCACCTAAGCTTGCCAAGATTCATATGTTTGGTCTAAGTTTTTTGGCGGGGTGAGACCGACCTAGCATGGAAGGTACACAGATGTGTGCAAGGTTAGTGCAAAGGTTTGAAGCTCATTGATTTTTTACTTGTCACTTGAACGAGTGGTTTTCATGAATTATTACATTAAAATGCCTAAACTAAAACAAAATAGATCTGTGGTTAACATTTTTATTTAAATTTTATTTAACATATAATCTTATTTACTACATGTATTTGCAATACCTAAAGCCAACTCTACCCTACCCTTTTGAGATGGCTGCTTTGCAAAGGCTGTGTTGGCTGCAGCCAGTGTTCACTAATAAAGTTTTTTTGGATGTGACTGATGTCAGTGTCCTAGGTTGTATTCTTGTTGAAACTCAAGCAATGGCGAACGGTTTGTCAAGTTTTGGGAACCACTTATTCAATCAATGCTAGGAGCGTGACATATCAAAGTTGAAACTTTTAGTTTGTGGTTTCAAGACAAGTTTAGAGAGAGATGATAACTGGGCGGTGGTTTCATTTTTTTATTTTCACCCTTACGTGGGGAAGTGATCCAATGGGTTGAAACCAACTACTGTAGATTAAAACTGAACCAGTTTTTTTGAGGGTCCATCTCTTGTGACCGAAACGAGGTAGCATTTGCTGTTCTGGTAGCTATACATTTTCTGCGCAGGAGCCGGGAAGCTGTTCAAACTTGTGGAGAGTTCTTTTTGCGAAGCAGTTGAGCAATAGAAAAAAGGGCCCCTGGTCGTTTATAGGTTTATATAGGGGATTATCCTACCCAGTTATGTGGCTATTATAGTTAACCATAATAAGGATCCGTATTAAACAACCAGTCCAATGGAAAGTAAGAGGTTTTTTTTTCGCGGCTCAGTTGAGGTTGGCAAATGTTCTAACTTGTTTTTTAAGGGAGGGAATTTAAGGGTTCTCAACCATTATTTTTCCGCAAGAATCACCTAAGGCCTTATGGCATTGGGAGGGGAAATACCGGAATACCTTTAAATTCCCATGAATTTGGTCAGGGGCCATGAAATTACCCAAATTGGTGGAAGCAAACAATGATTACAAATGCATTGCCATTTTGAATGATTTGCCTTGAATAATGCAGTGTTGGGGTGGGTAATACAATGAATGATCCTTGTTGATGGGTGATCATCAAATTTCTTCCATCAAGAACCACACGCCAACAGTCGGACACAAGGATAAATCTGGGTGAGCTCTATGTCAGTTTCAAGGAGGGTAGCATCCAGAGAGGTGTTTTTTCAAAACCCCCGAAATGCCGAAAGGGTTGGGGGGGGATGTGTTTTTTTTCCCGTGAAAAGTGAACAGTTCCTCCCCAGATTTTAGGGTTGATTGAATATGGGTGATAGATATATATTTTTTTACATATTATATATTTTATTTTTTCTATATAGATACTTCCCATTCAGTTCTGGCTAAATGCTGCGTTCGGTTCTATTGCATCATCATCAACAAACGAATGATGCAGTCCAAAAAGTTGGGGCCCGAACATTATTGACTCCAAAATCAAATTTTGTAAAACAAAAATCGATGTGGTCCCCAAATTTGTTTTTTTTGGTGAGCCATAGCCTTATCTGATGAATCAACGAACAAAGAAATTTGATGAACCATAGCCACAGCCTCACAATAGAACTTTTGAAGATTAACGATCCTCGCAGGAAGAGTCCTCCAGCCAGTCAGTGACCTCAAGTGTTGTGTACATGTTGAAAACTTTTGGAGGTGGTGATGTGTACCAAGTCCTTATGAACAATACATCCCCTTGCCTAGCTTCAGTTTATGTTAAAAACAATTGAAAGTGTTTGTGAACGCCGCCTCAAATATCTAGAGGTTCAAAAAGTTTGAGAACTTTTGGATGGAAGCAGTTTTTTCGAGAACAACTACAACCGGGTACGTCCGTCTCTCGTTCAGCTGTTTTTCAGGGGATGAGAATTCCCCAATTTGCTGCATGTGCGAAAAATGGATGACCTCGAGAAGGTTTGTAACCACTACATGCTATAGAAATTAACATTTTTGAACCTCCAAAAATAATGGAGGTGGATGGTTCAGATGATTTTCCGACTTGCAGGGGCCCCAAAATCTTAACTTTCAGGGATGTAAGTTCAAAAAAAAAACAGAAGGAAAGGGTGAAAAGGGTGACTTCTTCACTTTTTGGGGGAAAGTGTTTGTTTCTTTTTCCCAAAAACTCACCAAAAAAAGTGCACTTTAATGTAGGTTGTAAGCACTCAGTGGGTTGTAGGTGTTTGTTTGTCAATGGACTTATGTAGCACCAATTCAATGAAAGTATTTCCCCAAAATTGCGGCCTTCACTTGTGTAATGTAGGTTGCTCTCGTATAGGATGATATCTTCAACAAGTCGAAGGCAATTCCAACAGACCCCTGGAACATACCCCAGGTGCCACAAAAATACCAATATGAAAAGGATTTCCTTCATAAGCAGGAGGCTAGAGGGTCTGGGGCATATTCCGATGGGTATGTTGGAAGTTTACTTAGAACCATGCAGGCAAAAAAAATCTCCGATCCATCCAAAAAAGGTGTTGGTCCTTCTCCTTGACAATTGTCATATTTACCTATTACCTACTGTTGATGGATGAAATCTTGCACCACCTGGGATATACTTATTAAAACCATGTAAATAATGAGGATATTTACCATATCAACTGGTGCAGAATTCAGCCAGCAACAGCTAGGTGGTGGTTTCAAATATTTTGTTTTTCATCCCTATTTGGGGAAATGATCCAGTTTGACTATTTTTTTCAGATGGGTTGAAACCACCACCTAGTAATTGTTTGGAATAAGAATAGGAATGAATAGGTGCGCCTCAAATTTGCAGACCCCTCACAGCTCGTCTACTGCTTCTACATGAGCCGAATGAGCCATAAAAACAAACCTCCATGGACTTGTCATCACGCCAATAGTAACAAGTCTTTTTGTAGGTCCATTCCAAGAATTACAAAAGAAAACAATGCCACAAAAGATCTTGCTAGGTGGTGGATTCAAACTAGACTAACCTACTATTTGGATGATCTTTGGAAGTCGCATGGTTAGTAGTTGTGGCTTGCAAGCCAAAAACTAGTCTACTACAATGAACCAGCATTTCCTTCGAAATATCATGTTGGTGGTTTACTTCGAAGCAGATACTCAAGTGATTCTCATTGGCTCGCAAGTCGGTCAGAGACGGACTTCGTGCTTCAACAGCGGAAGCAGCAGCCTGCAGCAGCACGACCTTCGCCCGAAGGTGACCTTGAAACATGACATTTTCAAAACCTATTGATTGTCATTGCCAAAAAAAAGGCTCGAAAAGATGGTGCAAAAAGCAACTATGGCTCAGCGGCGGTGCATGGAGGAGCTTCTTGCGCATTGCCAGTACAAGGAAGATTCTCCAGGATTGAGGCATTTTCTGTGCATCCTGTCAGTCCTTAACAGCTGGTGGACCTGGGGAGTCTGTCAACGAGCTCTGTGATTCAATGGATTCCATGGCAGATTTCGGCCCTCAAGACCAGGCCATGAGCCCCGCACCAAATCAGACAAGACCTCCCGCAATGCTGGGCGATGATGCTCAGCCTCAACCGCCTCAACCACTGGCGCCTGTGCGTGCTGGCCGCATACTGGCGGACCAGCTCCGCTAAGGAATTCTGTGCAAACATGTAAAACGTAAGTTTTTGCAACAGATCGCAATGATCACCTACCATGAGATTCTAGTAGCCAGGACATATTTCCCATAGGATCCGTGTAGGGTATATTTACACATATAATGTACATTTACCTGCATTTGGTTGATTTTATTTTGGTACATTGTACATGTAGGAAAAGATACCAGTGCCATGGATCAAAAAAAGAAACACGCATGGCAAAGCAGTTCGTTCACCGTCATTTGGGAGATCTATCCAACAAGCGTCCGAAAAAGTAGTTTACTTGGATTTGTTGAACTTACAACCACTATAAGACGATACGTGGAGTTATTTCTCCCCATTTACAACTGTTTTTTTGGGCCGACCTGGTACAACTATATAAGGGATTATACTGCCCAGTTATGTGGGGATTAGAATTTATAAATTTATAAACCATTATTAATATTAGAAGGGTTCCTATTAAACACCAGGTAAAATGGAAAGTAGGGGACCCCGGGTTTTTTTCGTGGCTTAACTGCCATGATTTTCCCTGAGAATCCAGACCCCCGTTCTAGAATAGGATTGATGGTCGAAAAATCCCATCCCCAGGTCATAGGAACTTAGGGGTAATCACTTTCTTAGGACATATTTGGATCCTAAGGGCAACATATCTATCATCAACCTTGTCTTAGACTACTAGTTCCCCTATATTTGGATGGGATATCCAACAATAATCAGATCCTTAGGGTTTGTTAGTTCAGGGGATAGTTGGATGTACCCCTACCAAGGCACCCCTATGGGAAATCCCTATATGAGCCCTATATAGTGGGTATTCATGGGTTACAATCCCCAAGAATCCCATCCGGGAACACCAGCTACATAACATGGGTACACGTACGTTAGGGGTACACCCGTCCTTGTCCCTTGAAAATTCACATCATGGACAAGAACATCCCTATCTAAAAATCGTCCAACCATCATTGTTCAGACACTAATTTAAACTTGAGGGATTGTACTCCCCCTCTATCTTGCAGAGTCACCCTCAACTGCCATGATTTTCAATGTCTTAGATCCCTATGAAACAACCAGTAGAATGGAAAGTAGTAAGGATTTTTTTTCGTGGCTCAGCTGGATATCCAACAATCCCAAGGTCTGTTGTTCCAACATGTTCCAGCTTCCAAGGTGGAGCAGATACAGCACCTCCACCTCCAGCACAAGCGGTTCCAATCGTACATCGCCAGGTATGGATCTTGAAGATGATTTTTTTTTACCCACCGAAAAAAAACGAACGTGACTACCCTCCCTGAAACTAACAGCAATAGCACCTAAAAATGCTGGTTTCCAAATAGGAATCTCGTTTTTCAAGGGGCCTATTTTCAGGGGATATGTTAGTTTCAGGGAGGGTAAATGGAAAAATCACCATGTTTAGTATAGATCTTGAAATTGTTGTTGTTTTTTTCCATTGTCATTTTTGTTTTTTGGGGTGTAGTACTGTGTTTTGGGGTGCTTTTTCAGGTATGAAAGTGTGTGTTCAGAATGTGTGTTCAGAAGTGTGTGTGGGTGTGTTTGAAGTATTTGGATCTACTTTTTCCGAAACTAACAGCCCAAACCTGAAAATGAATGGTTGGAATTTCTGACCTTTCCTTTTGGGATGGATTTCTGGCCTGTGCTATCCCTATGAGATTCTTAAGCACCATGATCCCGTAATAAGGCGTCCGTTTTAGGGCCTTATTTCCTATAGAAGGGGTGGCACTGCACCCCCCAAAATTCCCATGATTCAGCATGCATGGGCTAAAAATCCAACATGGGAAAAATCTGTTGGACTCACCAGTTGATGGAAAACCCTCCTCTCCACATCTAGTAGGATCGCCAACCAACAGTAGGGTTTCACCCCCTCCCCAGAAGGTCATCGTCATTGTAAGGGCCCTTCAACTACTGAAACTGCCTATATATTTTTTTTTGCTGTGGATTCTGTCAGGCTTCCGCCAGTGGCTGAAGGTTTGTGAGGACATCGCGAGTTTTGTCATCCGAAAAAGTGGGATTTGTGAGTCTTCTCGCAGCTTGCCTTGCTAGACCTTCTTGAATGTTGATGCACTTTTGTGAAGGTGCTCAACTGTTAAAAGTGACATGTAAAAAATCATTGTTCACTTGGAGTTTGCTGATATGCTGATATTTAATCTACTTGAAACATTGACATTTAATCTGTAGCCCTTGAAAATTTACCACCCCAAAAGGAAATGTTTGTCTTCCAACCATCAGTTTTCGGGTTTTTTTGCTGTTAAACTTCCAGGGTGTATAGGTACTTACATGTTCACCATACAACTAATAAATGGTTACTATCACATATGATTGAATCATCTCAAAAATACACGATCTTTGGGTTGTAAAGATTGACCCATTATGGGGTTATGGTATGTTATGGGATGCGTCATCAACGCAAAAAAGAATTACCCTGTTGCAGCGGAGAATACTTTTTATAAGGAAAGGTCATTTGGACTTCGACATCACACTGTGGCGATTTGGCAAGTTCTTTGACGAACGGATACGGATGGTTGAACACACTGCATAGTTGCATGTGAATCTGACTGAAAACTGATCAACGTTTTTATTTGGTTGGTGCTTTCAAACATGCTTTATTAATATCCCTACCTGGGGAAATGATCCAATTTGACTAACATTTTTCAAATGGGTTGAACCCACCAACTAGTTTCCGTGTAGGTCAAGTCACATCTTTGGCCATTGAATCATCAGAAGCATCCAACAGCAAAGGTGGCTCGCAGATTAAGAAGTGCTCCGTGATGGTATGCATCCAAGGCTATTAGCTCAATCAAATCAAAAAAAATAATCCCTATGGATCCAAGTACCCCGTGAGAAGATACTTTACCCCCCAAATTGTACCCCCAGTGCATTCCTAGAAGCTACTTGGATCCATAGGGAATGGTCAAACGTTACAAGTATTCGGTGTATGATTATCATTAGTGAATATTTTTATAATTAATAACTCATACTGTAACGTATAATCATTGGACCCTCCCCCCAAAAAAGAGGCCGCCTTGAACTCTCTTTTTTGCAGGGTTCCTTTGAATCTCCAAACCAGCTTTTTTTGAGACTCAGGGTGTATCTTTTACAGTCAAAGAGGTCAGCATCAAAAACTACCCCTTAGCAGCACCAAAAGGTTGCATCTTATCTGCAACTAAACCGCATCGCCCGGCGATTTTTTCGGCTCCGGAACCATAGTCAATTCTTTTTCGGGCACAAGGAGATTTGATTTGATAGATGTAGTTGTACAGCTTAAGAGCACGAAACACTCAGAGAAAGAAGGCAAATAGTAGAAATTTTCTTATTTCGAAGTTGAGTTGTCACTAGAGCACATGTTCATTTCTGAGATCAAGAGGAATTCAGGTGGCAAAAATTGACGGGAGTCAGTCTCGCATGTTTGTTGGAGGAAACCAGAGTAATAGCAATCTGACCATGAAGATGGTGTTTAAAACAAAACATTCAATCAACTTTGATTGAACGATGCTTCACGCATTACATTCCAAGACATTTTTTGTTGTTTTTTGAAAGCACCAATTTCTCTTCGGATCTTCCAAAATAATCATTCCAAAACGAAGCCCTTTGGGCGTTTAAAAGCAAGATGTTTCTTTCAACCTTTTCCACAACATACTGTTCAAAATACAAGGAAAACACGACCTTTTTCGATGTCGTTCCACGAATTTCAACGATTTTTTTCTCACAAAAAATCTCCAAGCAGCACAAATGAACGAACGAACGAACAAACAGTAACACACGACCGACGTTCACTCGTTGGAGAGTTTTGATCAAAAAACGGTGGGTCGGTCCCAATGGGATGCGATTGCCGCCTCGGCCAGGCGAGGTTAGAGCGAGTGAAAACCCCTGAAGACATGGATGGGTTGAAAATACTACTTTCTCGGATTCTTTTTGGGGTGCAAAAGGCCTATATGTTCACGCAAGAAAGTGAAAGTGATTGGTTTGTAATTTGTCATGTAATATTTTGTTACATACTAAATCGATGTGATAGCACTGGAAGTCAAAGACCGTTTAAAGTAAGGTCCCTTTAGAATTGTTGATTAATAACTCCGCAGCTAAAGCAATGACATTTGCGCAAAGGTCAATATATAGCACTAGTCGACTTGGATTCCTAAGGATATATTCTGCGCATGTAATTCTATTGAGAACCCCCCAAAAATGGTGGTTCGTAGATGTGTTTCCTTGTTCCAACTGGCCAACATTTCGGGTTCCAGCCATTCCTTTTCAGGGTTGGACTTTTGTTTTTCGTGCATCTGGTGGTTGACACACGAGTGTTGTAAAAGACCCAACCCGAAAGTAGCATTTTGGAAGGTTGCTTTCTTGGGGCTGTGGGATCATGATGCACCTCATGAAGACATACCTTCCACACCTATGAGTTCGTTGGTTTGCGGCCAAGCACTACATCATCTGTAAATCTCAATCTATCCTGAGTTTGAAGATATTCTTCAAACATATATTTTCTTCCAAGAACACCCCTGAAAATTAACAGAGAACCTAAACATCACCAAATTGAAAGTCGGAAAATTATCTGAACCATCCATGATTCCTAGTGAACTAATCCTAAGAGTTGGGGATGAAGGGCCAACTTCCCAGCATTTAAGGCGTGATAGACGCGCCAAGGGCAAAAGGGAAGCCAATAAAAATCACCCTTCGAGGGTTTTTTCAAAGCCGTGGTTCAAGAGGAATAAGCCATTTGGAAGGGGAATAACCCGAGTTAGGGGACTAACTAACACCGTTTTATATCATATACAGTAACGACTTACTAAATGGGATGATCCTCTAAGACTCTAAGTGAGACTGCTGATGTTTCAGAAATCCTGCATTCACCGGTTGAGGTTGGTAATTCATCCCATAATTTGCAGAGTTTTTATCACCATCCAAAAGGCGGTTGGGTTTGCAGGTTTGCGGCCCAGTGAGGGCTCAATCTTCTTGAATCATACACGTTGACGTGATTAGTTCCCATATAACGGATCAACTTATAGCGGCCTCACACGACCTTTTCCCCAGCAGGTAGCTGAGGAAGGGAGGGAATTACTCTTATTTCAGGGAAATCTAGGTTGGTGAAATATTGCCCGGGAGACTCCGTTCAGACCGCAGGTTGGTGAAATATTATAATTTGGCCATGATACAACCTCAAAGGGAAGAAAAGCAGGGAACTTTTTTGAATCTTTCATTGGCAAAGCACAATCCAAAAATGAAAAGGTTGCAACGCAATCCGAGAAGGCAGTCAACCCCCGTTGCCTAGATATGGGTGTTTCCAAAAATAGGGGTACCCCAAAATGGACGGCTTATAATGGAAAACCCTATTAAAATGGATGATTTGGGGGTACCATTATTTTCGGAAACACCCATATGAAAGAAATCCAGAAATAAGTTTGTTTCTTTCCTTTGCCCTTCTAGGTGTTGTGCACATCAGTGAACTGTTCCCATAGGATCCATGTATGGTATATTTGCCTGCATTTGGTTGATTTTTATGGTAAATGTAGCTAAATATACCATACATGGATACTATGGGGTTGGAAACGTTCAACATCAAAGTTGTACTTCCCGTTGGAAAGAGCGGATTTCTTCCAGCCATTCGCTGCGAAGGTAGTTGTATATTCAGCACCTCAGTATTTGTCAGGCAGATGGTTCTTTTAAAAGCCCACGAAAGTGCCCCCCATTCCCAAGAAGGAAGGCCTTCATTTTGTAGATTCATTTAGTAACATTATTTGTAGCCTTAAGATGCCTTAAGAAGCCTTAAGGCATAATGATGGTAGCCCTAATCCCTTCTTAAGGCCAGCTATTATCTTCACTCCTCGTGGGGCTCGCTTGGGAAAAGCTGCTGTGCAGCTCGTTTTTCCAGGCATGCTAATGGATGATGCCTATTATGAAATCCGCAGTCAGAGGCACTTTTGGTGGAGCCTCACACGAGAAACCCCACAGAAGAGAAATAGTTGACAACTCCCCAAAAAAATAGTTGGACGTTTTTGGAAGATGTAACCCCCTGAAATCTAACATAGATATCCAAAATAGATCGAAATAGCAATGTTGGAAAGGAGAAGAATTTTCCAAACCATCAGTTTTGTGTTAGATTTCGGGGGCGTGTCAATATATTGGGAGAAAATTCCAACTTGCCATGATTTTCTCCAAAAAGTAGCTTTGGTGAAAAGTGTAGCTAGGATTTCCATGTTTTCTTTTCCGAATTTCAAATACCTTCATCTCGAAAGGGAACGATCGCCTTCCCACCATCTATTTTTAGGGGGCAAGCTGTTTCTTTCAGGAAGGGTAAGATGTCCCCCTTGTAAGTTTCTAAGGTTGTTTCAGCACACCTTTGGAACACACCCCTAAACCTTTACCAACAGGCTTTAATGGGATTCCCTTCATAGTTGGCCAAGGGGATTGCCGAACGGGTGTGCGATATCGGGGTGTGTTGTAATTTTCTTTGGAAAGTTAAGATCCTACTGTTGATGGCTGAAATCCTGCACCACCTGGGATGGATGAAACCCTATAAATAATGGGATAGATATTTACCATATCAACAGGTTAGCCGGATTTCAGCCATCAACAGTATCAAGGCTTTGGTTGGAAAATAACCATTTTGAAAGGACCCGCCGCGTGGGCTAAAGTTTTGATGGCATTCAGATCTGGCAACTAGCTAGCAACATCAAGTCCCTCAGCTGTAACTGCTTCCATTTTTGAAAGATTTGGGAACCGGTTACGTTTGAGCAAATGAAAAAAAAACAACAACCTGTTTCTTTAGAGTTTATTTGGGGGTATGAAATAAACTACCCAATTATACGTGGTGGATTATTTCATAAACCATAATTCTAAAGATCACTACTTTCATTTTTTTCCTAATGGGGTTGATTTACTGGATTTGTTAGTTGCGGACCTACTTTAGGACCTTAAGGTGGGGACCCCGAAAAACCAGTTATAAATGGGGTGAGATAACTTCACTTTTTTAGGGGTGAAACAACTGCAGATACACCCTGGTAAACTTACATAGCAATGGAAAACGGACCCTTTGAAGATGATTTTCCTATTGAAAACGGGGATATTCCATTGCTATGTTTCATATGTTAGTTTACCAGAGGGTACTGATTTATTTTCGGCCATTTACAGGGAATTCTACCCCATTTATAGCTTTTCAGGTAAAGCTTTTGGGATCCCGAGAAAAAATGTCATGTCATCCCGGTGTGAGGAGCCTTTGGCTTTTTTTTGCACCCCAAAGTCTCTACCCACCCTGAAGTCTTACTTGTATCGCCCCTGAAAAATTACCAAAATTAAAAACACCCCAAAAGAACAAGCTGGTTTGTCTTCCAAACCATCATTTTTTCGGGGTGCTTTTTGCTGTTAAACTTCCGTGGGGGTCTACCCCAAAATGTTGCTACCCCCACCATTGTTTTGTTTGGGTCTAGGAGGCGGCCTCCGGAGGGTGGAACCCTGTGAAGGAGGATTTATTTTTGGCTTTTTCTTTTGATGATGTGTTTGTTTTCAACATTAACATTGATAGGTTGTATTGCATCATTATCATCATCATTATCATCATCATCATCATTTTTATATTTTCATTAGGTGGTGGTTTTCAATCTCACTCAGAACAAAAACAACTATAGAATCAGAATGCGGATAAGCAGAAAAACTACCATCCTTACCACTACCATCCACTAGTGCATCGCCCACCTTTACCGTTTCTTTTACCGCGGCCATTTTTTCTTTTTAGGGCTCAGAAATCCTTACTGCCCCGCGTTCTTTAAGCCAAGTCTTCCTCAAGGCGCGTTTAGGGGTTGAAGGAGGGATGACGGTTGGACGACATCCAGATACCATCCCGGATACTCCCTCAAACTAACTATGATACATGTTATGTTTTATTCCATTGGAAATTTCGGAACACTTTCTTGAGGAAAAACGAGAAGAAGAAGAAGAAGAAGATGAAGAACAACAACAACAACAACAAGAAGACACTTGAAAAAACATCATTGTTTTTTGTTTTTTGGTGCCAATTTGCATGTTTTGCTGGAAGTCAAGAACATTTCAAAAAAGATGGTTCGTTTTGGATGATGATGATGAACCTACTTGAAAACAGGTTGTTCGTGAACCAACCTATTAAAACATGGTGGTTGGACTTTTATGGTTTCCTTCACGTATCGAAAAACAAAACCGTGTTGTCCTGCCAGAAACTTGTCGTGGGTCCCTTATCAATCAGCTGAGGTATTTGATTCGGCTTTGTTGAGGTTTCGCCCTCACAAAAATTCACCATTCACAAGCTTAGTACTTGTAGGATGACAACCCGTATTTTTGGAAGTGGCAAAGCTGTGGCTAATATAATACAAGTATGATTGTATAGCAATTCTGGCATGGCAGCAAACAAAGATGTAAATACTGGAAGACAATACACCCCTGATAATTGACATGGAACCAAAAAGTCCACCCAATTGAAACGGAACGGAGTCGTCTTCCCAACCTCCCATGTTTGGGGTTCCAGCCGTTCATTTTCCAGAGTGTATTGATGTTGACCCCCAAATCAATAGATTCGAATGAAGATGGCCCCGCATGGCGTTTCAAACACTGGACGAAGATGTGTTTAATTTTCCTACGAAGCAGCTGGGACCCTCCAAAAAAAGAGGGTTTTGACTCTTGAAATAGCAGGGTTTGGGGATCTCCAAAGGACCAGTTTAGTGATCCCATGATTCTTACGGTTGCAAAATATCAAAGACAATGTAAATTCTATGTCCCTTTCATGTTCGTACAGGGTCTTGTTTTTGGTGAAAATACCACAACATGTCGGGCAAATTCTCATTTTGGGGTCGGGGGTACGTTTTTCCAACTTAAAAAAAACATGCATTGCACCATTTAATGTCATTCAACTTGAAAATCCGCCCTTAGAAATTCGTTTCAGGGGGTTCTGATCTTGGAAACCATCAATTTTCAAATATCAAGCTGTTAAACTTTGGGGTTGTATTTATCTACCTTGGAAGTCAAGCCGACTCTTAAAATAACAGTCCTCAATTTTGGATGATTAAAATGCCCGAACCCTAAAAAATAGTCGACTTGGTGACAACATATTTTTTTAAATGGTCGACTTGGACTTCCGGGGTATATATTATAACCCAGTTACTGGCCTAAAAATCCTCACGAAACAGAGGATTCCTATGGAAAATTACCGTTGATTTCTTTCCCCTCTGCTCCAAATATCTCTTCCCGTGCAGAACCCCAAGATTTGTTGGTTTCCGTCAAGGTCTTCCAGGAGGTGTCCGTCATGATGGGTGAGATGACAGCCAAGGACAAGAATCAGCCCAGCGGCTCCCGAATTGCACTTATACAAAGGGAACATGTTGGTGCATGGTTGGTCAACCCCAAGTAAATCGGTGCAATTTAAAATGGGAAAGGGAGAGAATCTCCATCAAAATGCTCATAAAGCCATTCAGTTGTAAGGAATCATATTGAATTTACGAAGATTTTGTTCGGGGAAAACCAAGTTCCAAGTTCAAAGTTTAGTTAATAGGCAATTCCAAGACAAGGGGATTATTTCGGGATACGTTCCTATGTGAGTTTCATTGACGAGAAATATCCATCTTCAGAAGTGAGTTATCCGTTCTCGGAGAGTTTCAATGTTCAGGCCAGGAAACATCGCTACCAGACAACTCAGCAAGGACCAAATTAAAAGGGAGCTTCGTCTTCAACACCTTGACGGTGATCACGATTTCTTGAGTGCGTTGGACCGTTACCCATCAGTGGACCATCCCAATCCTGCATGGTTTGCCATCGGGGAGAAGCTGTATGTTTACGGCGAGACAAAGGCGCTTTCACGTGAGGAGGCAAAGGGCAAAGTGTCTTTTGACCGATCTTGAAATCTGAGCACCTATGAAGTCCGAGTGATGCGCCAGGTCACTGACTTCACTAGACAACCTATGAAATATACCATCATCCATCGGGGATTGTTTCCCTCTATGACCATAAAGAAAGGCCCTAACACTAGCGGACTTCCTGACACCAGAAGTCTTGGCGGCCATCAAACGGAGAGATCCTTGACAAGCCGCAGACAAGCCGTTGATGATGAAGGGACGAGGCTCAGTTCCTCAACAAGAATCAACTCCTCGACCTGCTCTACGGATTCGAGGAGATTTTGTCAAAGAAGTGAGATCTTCAAACGGCGGCCGCAATGCTGGTATGTGGCACACTCCCATCAAAATGGGTTTTCACTAAGGCTGCTGAATCATGACCCTCTCTAGTTTGTGGCGTATGTTTGGTTCATGCTTATCCCCACACTTGGTCATTGTGATTTATATCTTGACGAGCACTTAATGTTGACAAGTCTTTTTTGAAACTTAAGCCACGTTTTGGGAAAAAATCAAAGGCATTGCGGTTGAAACGTTAAAAGTAATTTCTTCGATAGTATTTTGGCTTGTTTAACTGTTTGACTCTGACAGATCGTCCAGGTAGCACTGTCGTTTTGGGGGGATGGCAAAAAAACTATTTATTGTCACAACTTGGGATGCCCCTCCCACCAGTCACCACCAGGATCATGAAACAATATTTCATGACAATCAAAAAAAAACAAATCATTTCCCTCTATTACTGGGAGGGGGAAGCATTCCAAGTTGTACCTTCAATGTTCTTCTCAATCGAAAGGTGGGGTTTGGAATCTGTTTTTTACTGCCAAGATGGAAAATACCCATCCTTTCCTGTTAAATTCCCAATATTTCCCGGCCAATCATATTAACATATACCCTCCCCGAAACTAACATAAACGTGCTTATAAATGGGTAACTGGGGTTATAACCCTACCGTACATTGAAACCGGTAGTGGCCCACTTTACATGAAGGGGTCCGAGCTTTGCCAGAATTTCCAGACACTTGACTTCGCTAAGGCTTGGTTCTGGTTGCTTGGCAGCACACTTGACTGTTGGTGATTCTTACCAGATCATTTGGGACAGGAGGTAGGTCTTTGCTCTTGTAATACATCAGGATGGTGAAGGATGGCTAGTCAGTATATTGGATATGTCCTGTTTATAGGAGAAAATATGCCCTATTTATAGATGGGTTGTATTGTCCAGTTGCCAGCAGTTGATTCATTACTACCTACTCAGGTGCTTTGAAATATTTTGGTTCACCCTGATTGTTTGGAAAATGTTTCCCAATTTGGCCTGCGTTTTTTTTTTTCGGTGAAAAAACGCCAGCAAGTCTTACTGTTTGCACACGTTTCAATGATATGAGTTTTTCCTCTACGAATCACAGCGGGTTGAACATGGGTATTTGAAGACGAGCTTAATTACATTAATGGGGGCTATGTTCCACCTCTATGACTATGAAAAGGAAGGTCACTTTCTTGCTAAAAGGAAAAGACAACTTCCAATTTTCTTTGGCGCCTGTTTCAGGAACTTAGAGCCATTTGAAGTTTATAGCTAGTTACTAAACAACTACCGGCTCTGACACATGAATAATATGTAGAATTTAAACTCATTTGTATGCACATGAATGCAAATATCCATCGGGGTATACATATTTATTTTTATATACATATATACGCATATATCAAGACGGTTCCTAGTAGTGATAGGGCGTTATATACATGTATATCTCTTATAAGATATATAAATATATATTCAAATATCACCAACAGTTTCAGGTAGCAATCAAATGAAGGTAGAGACCTGGGAGTGAGGATTCTTTGAGGCAAATTGGACCGGAGCCCCAAAGTATCACGACGTTATAGCGACGAGTGAAGAGTCGTCCCCTTACAAGGTAGGGATTTAGTAGTGGAACTGGTCTACCTATTTCAGGGAGATCCAGGTTGCTTTCTTACATTTGTACTCGTACTGTATTTACACACTCCCGAAGTGTAACAGCTCGCCCCTTACAAGTTGCCATCCCAAAAGAAAAGTAGTACTCTAAGTAGTCTTCCAACTATTAATTGTTGTGTTTTTTTTGCTATTTGACTTCAGGGGTGTGATTGCTATATGGGTTATGTTGACACAACAATTGACAACATTTGTTCATCTACTTCCATAGAAACTCAAAGCATTCCATGCTCTTCTCAAAGGCTGCGTATGTTCTGTTCATTGCCGGCAGTTTGATTGCTCTTTGGCAGGAGGGGTTGATGACGGTAAATGTTGCACAGATTGACAGGTGTTGTTTGCCGGAAAGACATAACGAATGGATGTCGGGTTGGAAGTTAGGATTCCAATGGTTAGGATCAATCTGGGTGCTTTCAAATATTTTCTATTTTCACCCCGGATCCTTGGGGAAGATTCCCATTTTGACTCATATTTTTTCAGATGGGTCGAAACCACCAACTAGATAAATTGCAGGCCTACCTTGATTCCCTTAGGGATCCAATTACCTCCTGAGAATGGTTTCCTGGAACCTAAATACTTTGTGTTTTGGAGGTGATTGTACTCTCCAATCATCCTTTGACGAGGTGCTTGAATCCCTAGGGATAGTTACTTTTGTTTTTGTTTCCATATTATAATCTCAAATGCAACTTAATGGTTGGCTGTTATACTGGCAGAGACCCTTTTAGCCTAATTGAGGAATACCCCTCATTTAAGAAGTTATAAATCTAAGGGTGTTAGCAGCTGATATTTTTTTCTCAGGATCATTCGTCACCAACGCCACCAGCAATGAACATTAGCAGCACGCAACATCGTTGATGGCTGAATTTGCTGCACCAGCTCTGAGGGAAAAATCCAATAAATGAGCAGTGTTTCATTTCACCCTGTTTGGTCGTTTGATATCGGGGATGGCAAACTACCCAATTAAATGGGGGGTTATGATCATCCAATATAAGGATCCATATAAACTCATCAGGATTTCATGGAATTTTTCGGACGGGGGATCCGGGAACACTGCTCAAGTTTCTTCCACTGAAATCTCAGGTGCGAGATCTCAAGAATCTCACCATAGAAAAATCATGGTTTGTGTGTTTGCATGTCCCAAAAAATTATATCTTGAGGGTTCCTTCCTCCACGAAATGGGATGATTGCTGTCACCCTAGAATTAGGAGCAGTGAAAAACCTGGGTTGATCAATTTACCTGGTTGGTTGGACAAAGGATTATACCAGTTTTATGGGGATTATGCGGATTATGAATAAGCCATTAATCATAAGGATCTGTTTTAGTCAACCACAGTAATGTCACAGGGGTTTTGAACCCTGCTTACATGGAAATAATTCTCCACCCTTTTCGATAAAAACATATCCCTTTTCCGCACGGGAGGCGTCATCTCTTCAAGTTTACGCCCCTCTCCCTTTTTCAATGGAACATGCTTCCCGTTCAAAAGAAAAAAAGGTCATGTAACAGTAGCATCAACAACAACACACTATGCCCCAATGGCCTCAAAATGATTGGTGCAAATCCAATTCTTTCTTATCCCAATGCTAACTGAACAGCTTTGTTGCTGAGACTATTCTGGTTATACATGTACGCCTAGAAGGCAAAATATACCTGGTATATAAGTGGTATATACTGCCAACTGTGTGATTATACACTACCTACAACCCTTTACAAGAACCTGAAAGATCGATTGACTTGTTGAAATTTTGGTGCAACCATGTAAGGTGTACCACTTTGTGGCCAATGGAGAGTTTTCCTCTATTCTCACCATGGTTCCTTGGGAAGAGTTTCTTTGGATGGCCGTTTTGGAGGGTTTTCTCATGTTTTCTCCCTGTCGCTGCTGAACGGATGAAGAATTCATGAATTTGGAGACGCAGTATGGGTATGTCCAAATAATAAACACCACGTGGTTTTCAACAAGCGATTAGACATCAAATAGAGCAATTTCATCCATTTTTGAGTTCTGCTTTGGAAGGGTCACCTAATTTTGAAACACACCTAGATGTAGGGTTGTCCCCCTTCCCAGTAATAGTGGCAAATGCAGGTTTATAGGAATCCCCTACCAAAGGTGCAAACGTGCAACAATCCTGGTCGTGGCTATTTCTGAGAAAGGGGGGCAACTCAAATGATAAGTATATTCCCCTAGTCTTGTAATTATAGTTTATGGTAATCCCTTTTCAAAACACGTGATTGTCCTGTCGGTGACCATTACTGAGTATATCCTCCCAGTTTTGCGAGCTTGCCCATCACGTTGTTTTCACAAAGTTTTTTCAAATGTTTATGGGATTGGTACAGTTTGATTTTTTTTTAATGTCTGAATGTATATGGCCAAGTCACCCAAAGTTCGAACATCTTTTGCCTAATACTTTGCTATTTATATGTATACATGTATCTCGTTTATATGAATGATGTATGATGTATATATGATATATGTATATAGTGATTTTCAATCATGTAAAGACTTGAATATATATATATATTTATATATAGACATATACATATAAATAGATATATATATATATATATTCATGCATATACATATACATATAACTATATCTATATTTACACACTGGGATGCTCCCCATCCCACAACAGTCACTTCTGAAACATCACTTGCCACTGGCATCCTGGGAGTTGGTAACCTTTTTTCTATCTCCCCTAGGGAGTTCGGGCGGAGAAAACTGCTCAACTATGTTGGAGTTTGTTACACTCGTATGTTTTGTTCAGCTCAAACAAACAGACCATGTTGTGTTCAGAGTTTTCACAACTATATATATATATATATATATATACATGTTGGTGACGTTTATAGCAGTATTTCTTTTCGTTTACCAGTTGTGTTCCTAGAAATTGTGTGTTTTTAACAACTTCACACAGCGTCACCCCCGGAAAGAGGATTCTTCTTCTTTCATGCAAAGGCAGGTTGGTTTTATGTGTAAAAAATGACCAAATGTTTGCCATGAGAATTTCTTGATCTACCAAATCAATAATCTCATGCCTTCGGGAATACCTGACGGGGTTGAAAACGTTTTTCTACCCGGCGGGGTAAATACGTTTTTCCAACGCTTGGCAGTGCGTGCGTATTGCCAGATCCAGGAAGCGGCCAAGTGAGTCATGGTAATCCCCCTATTTTGGGCCCGTTGGGTGTTTTTCATGCTCTAAGTGCCCCACTGTTTGAATGAAACGGTAATTTTCTGAGGCAAGCACTGTGCTCATAGCACGGAAGCTTGATGAAAAAGAATCTTCTCCCCCTCCCTACTAGCATACATATGCAGGTAGCGTTCGAGACAGCCACAACATGATAGTTGATATTTTGCATGATTCCATGCAGGTGATGATTTGTTTATCAAGCACCTTTAGTTTCCTGGATTTTATCATAGCTTCTTATTGGTCAGCATTTCTATCTTCTGGAATCTGCGGGAAATCTTTCATTTCGCTCAACAACGAAGAGAGTCAGTCACTCCAACAACTTCTATTAGCGGGAAATCATTTGCATACACTCCCAATACAAAAGCTTGCTATTAAAATACAGAGTTGGACACTACTACACCCTGCAAAATGAACAGCTGGAACCTGAAAATCACCTGTTTGAAAAGGAAATTCATCTTCCAAATCTTCATTTTTTGGTTCCATGTTAATTTTCAGGATTGTAACTACTTTTCTTTTGGGATCCGTGCTGTTTTAAGGGGCGAACTGGCTGTTAGTTTTAGGGAGGGCATTTCCAGCCCCGATTTCAAAGTCAATCAAAATCGGAACCGAAGTGGTTGACTGTTTGCAATGTTTTGATATGGCTTGCCAAACCCACTCCCCCTAACACTTTGTCCTGGTACCTACGAGGCTCTAAGAACCTACAACCAATACAACAAAATACAAAAGTATGATAGAAATACTGTTGATGGAAAGAATCCTGCACCACTTTGGATGTTTTTTCAGACCTTTTTTCATTGATGGGATATTTACCATATCAACTGGTTGGCCGGATTTTGTCCATCAACAGTATGAAATATTCCGGCAAACTAATATATAGCTCGCTAGAAGATCCACCCACTTTTGCTGGTACCATCAAACTTTTGGGGGAGAAAATCCACCGCAGCTATTTATGAAAAAGTCGATCTTACTTACGGTAAGCCCCGAACCGATCGTTATAAATGGGGTGATTAAACCCCTATAAATGACCAAGTGACTAAATGGCTAAGTGGAGTTCTTTCACCCCGAAAAATTGGGAGTTGCGGGTAGCCCAACCTGTGGGAATCCCAATTGACGAAAGTCACCAGACTTCTTTGGCCATCCACTACTTGGAGGATCATCCCAGGACGGACGTAAGTGGTTAATAACCATGGTTATATAGTAAGTCCCTTAAGATTCCCTTAAGTAAGGTTGTGGGACCGTGGGACCCCTTCCAAATGGCCGATATTCATCTGGTCAAATTATAGCGACCTCACACGACCTCACCCCAAATGGTGGTTTAGTAAGGGAAATCCCCTTATTCAGGGAAACCTAGGTTGGTGAAATTATAATTTGGCCAGATCCATGGCTTATAAATGGGGGTTACTATACTAACCACGTATCCAAGTCCTGGGAGCCAATCTGATCTTCCAACGTACCCACGGGTTTTGTCATATTCTAAGGCTCAGATGATTCAGTGCTTGGCCTTCGTCTTGCTGGTCATCAAGTCTTGCTCCCAAGGTACAGCAGCTGTTTGGATGGGGACAAAAAAATGGAGGGAAAATGACACAACACACAATCCCATGAGATGGGAATCCATTGGGACAAAACGCGACAAAATTGACCTATACATGGATGGATTATGGATTCCTTGATTTTTTTGGGTTTTCATCTATAGGGGTAAGTAAAGCTAACAATACTAACATATATACCAGTCCAAAAGCTAATATTCCCCGATGGGTGGTTGTGTGGCCGGGCGTTGTGTGTGGGGTATAGATAGATGACTATAGTCGTTTGAGATGTTTGAGGTAGGCATTGTGGGGTTTAAGGAAGCCTCGAAAAATATCAACGACTCGCAGTTTTGCTTGGCAAAGTTTAATCCTTTGTTTTTGTCTGAAAAGGTGGGATAAGTCGACTTAGTCTATCGCAGTAGTTTTGGTGCGTCTTTTTTGTTGCATTTGACGCATCTTTTTTTTTGTTTGCCAGGGAGTACTATTTACTGTATACTTGATGTTGATTTTAGTCTTAACACATGTAAAGGAATTATTTTTCAAATCGCAGGGACCGATATCGTCAAAATACCATCAAGTCAGCAGATGAATTGTAAATAGTTTGTTCTGGGAGTCATGTGCATTTGGTAGCATCTGGACAGACAAACATNCATACATACATACATACACACACATACATACATGCATACATAGATACTCTGAGATTTCTTTTGTTGTTCCATCAAAGCTAATCTATTTGGTTTTTCCAGAGGATATTATACTTATTTAACAAAACCATTTACACCTTTTGTTTTCCGTGATAGCAGGCAGTGTGGCCGGCATCAGTGGCAAATCCTTGTCGCTGGAGGTGACGTTGAGACGTGCCAGATGAGATGGATGCCCAAAACAGCGCTCTGGGTTTGTAAGGGGAAATTCTCAAAGGATAACACTCGAACTAGGATCATTCACTACCAAAAAAACAGCCAAGATGTTATTTCCATCCCATATACATGCAATCAAAATTAAAAGGGATGGCTTTGGGATCATAAGTGAAGGGGAATAACATTTTTCCCACGGGAAAGGCAAACCACTCCTGATTAAAAAAAGGATTTACATACCATCCTCAGACCTCTCGAAGAGAGATGACCTTCCTATACTGAGGCAATTTACCCTTAAAAGGTTTAAAGGCTCTGAGACAGCTTTTTGCTGCTCTACAGTGCTTGGTTTCCTACCAAAACTTCAACTACACATGCATAAATACATATAGTATACATGGTAAAACATTTGCAACAGCTGGGGAATGTATTCCATACCCATAAGGATCCATGGGACTGCTATAGTTACTTAAATGCATGAAAACCATCTTAACGCAACCATATCCAGCTTCTTCAAGGCGTTACCTCAAATGATCCCCCAAATGGAGGTAACGTTTTCAGCCCTGAAAGGTCACAAAAATGGGTGCAAACGAGGTCACAACTTGAAGAACCTGGATATGATACATATATACAGTACGTAATATATCTATATCTATATCTATATATATATATGCTAAATATACCAGTCACATGGATCCTATGCAATAAAGAGTCTTCCATAAAATATTGTCTCTGACGTTTTAGGTTGTACATGGGTTTTTTGGGGATGCGAAACCTTTCCACTTAGAACCCTTTCCTAGGATGCTGGTTCGTCACTCGCCAGGGTGACCGGGTGACATGACATGTTCTTTAAAAATTGAGAATCCCAAAGCAAAACAACTCACTTTCCAGTTGGCATGGGTGGAGTGACCCCCATCCCAAATCATAAGTATTATGTTTGTACCTCACTATGGTAATTACAGAAGTCTTGAAAATTTCAAGGGTTTGGGATGGGGTCTTTGGAATTCAATGTTTGCATTTTTCGTTCATTTTTGTCCACCATTTTGAGATGATTCCCATGTTAAGTTCTGATTTTCAAAAGGGTCTTGAGTCAACCTTTCTACTGTTGGATTGTGTGATTTGACCAAGTTCACCTTTCAGGGATCTCTTTTTCACAGTTTTCTTTTGAAAGAAAACACGCATCCCAATCAAGACCCACCAACACCGCCACAAACGCGTTGTTTTTTTTTGGTGGGGGGGTGGTGAGCAGCTGGAATTTGCCGAATGATCGGAAGGCTTTAGCCTTTGTATGCCGTTTGGCTTCAACCACCTGGTTGAATGGTGACTAGTTGGCACAGAATTTGGTTTCGGTCCGAGTGGAGGTTGGCAAAAACATGTGGCTCTGGCTCTGCGTCGGTTTTTGGTGTCATTTTTTCAGAAGGAATTGGATTTGATCCATGAAACAAGTGGCAATTCTTTCGCAAGTCTTTAAAACCTTGGAACTTTTTTTAAAAACTTGTGACATGTCAAAAAGCGGCCCCTTTTTGCATGTTCACCCTCAGGTGGGTTTCGTAAGCTGTGATTCTGACTGACATTTATTGAGGGAAAACCCCCTGGTTGATAAGCTGTTGTCAGAAGCCTGTATTTCAGATTCTGGGAGTGTATCTGTCGACGGTAGGTCGACTGGGCATGTGAATTTTGTCTGATGGAATTGGGGCCAGTCTCAAAACACAGAAATCGGAACGGGGATTGGATTTTGAAGGGGTTTTGAGCAATGATTTTTCCAACCTTTATTGGATGGTTTGTGTGTTTCAAGTCTGTTGTCATGAGAAATTGGAAATAAGGGATTAGATGATGTTCCAATTTTTTTCTGGAAAGCACTTGTGGCGCTTGGGAAACCACACAAATGTACAATAGTGTTTACGTTGCGTAGGGGATTACACTACCCTTTGTTATAGGGTAATTATATCCCATTATAGAAATCCCTATTAAACAACCAGTAGAAATAATGGTTTCTTTCGGTTGCTCAAATAAACAACTAGTTTGCGAGATGAGTATTATTAGCCGGTGAATTTTTCGTACAATGCATCTTCACGACCTTCAAAGACCTTTTTCGGCGGTAAATAAGGTGGAAAGACTCGCTGGTGATACCGATACTTATAGACTAGAGTATGTTACTTGTGTTTGGTGAATGCTAATTATAGTTTTCCTATATACAGTAGGTGTTTCCAAAAATAGGGGTATCCCAAAATGGATGATTTATTTTAATTAATGGAACTAACCTGTTAAATTGGATGATTTGGGGGTACCTCTCTATTTTCGGAAACATCCATATTACTTTGCCTTTCTTCCAACTTCACTAGGTGTTAAAAACCACTGCACCAGATATGGAGATGACATTTTTTTTTCGTCATGTTCTGTGCCCCAGGTTATTTGCCTGTGGATGCCTCTGGTGATTTTGTTTACCAGGTTGGAAAACACTTGGGGAATGGTGGTTTCAAAAAAGATGCCCAACGTTGAGCCATACATTTTCAAAAAATGTAGTTGTGCATTCAACATCACACCAGTCAAGCAGCAGCAACAACAACAACAACAAGAAGAAGAAGTCTATTCACTTCAATTTCCAAGGTGTCCAAGATGATGTGAGTTCCAGAACAGCAAAGAGTTAGTCATGATTGAGATAACTTTAACTGGATCAACTTTGGTGAGTGACTTCTCTAGTTCCAATGATATCTGATGGCAATGTGATATTCGTAGGTGATTCCTTACTGTGTTTTTGTTTGAAATGTTGCCTCAGCTAAATAAAAAGTTAATTGCTGGTTTGGGGCCCGGTGGTTTCCCAAACCACCAACTCAATAGGTATTTGGATGTCGACAGGGAATATGATTTCTGATCCCATTAGCAGTGTGACACTCCACTCCTTTTGTTTAATTTAATGGCTGGTCACACCTATACCCCCCTAACATCGCCCTCCAGAAATGAGTCATGAGGCCTTTTTAAGGCCTTCTTAACCGTTGGTTTCCCCTTAACAGGGCCGGCTATTTATTACACCTTAATCAACCAGAAATCGGATTTTCCGTCCCACCAACCAGCCATAGTGTGCGAGGCCGTTGACCTTTGCAGTTTGTTGTTGGTTTTGTCGTTGCTCTACCGTGCCTATATTTCGCATCGTTGGAGTTATGAAGAGGTGAGTGACCAAAGGGTGATTTGCTGCCAGGGGGAAGTTTTTGTAGTGATTTGTTGTTTTTTGTTGGGGATTCCTGGAAAAAGGCGTGAAATAAACCGTTACACGTTATTTATATGTTTTTTTTTGGTTGGGAAATCGCTTCGTGAGCTAGTGAATTAGCTTGGTTAGTCTAGAGAGGTTTGGAAGACACAATTTCATTCAACAGAAGTGCATGATGGTGTCATCTTCATGGGGTGTTTGATTACAGCAACGTGGTTTGTTTGAATTTCAAACATGGAGTGTCGTTCTGAAACAAATCGGGTAGTATTTTCTCAAATATGGTATGATCAGACCAATTTTTTGGTTTCAACAGAAACATCCTGGCATGATGTACTTTTCAATCCATTTGAATTGGTAGCAATACTTATTGTGAATAGATGAATAATATATTTATTCGACATGATGTTGATTCATTGTGGGTTTTCTTTAAACTTACAGGTAGAAATACACATGTCTTTAGTAGCAGTACTGTTTTTTTAAGCATTGCTTTTTTTGTGTTGTTGATCTCAGTTTCCCATGTGGTGATTTTGGTTCAAAGGAGGTTTAACATATCTTGGATCCACCCACCCAGGATGCCATCGTCACAGACAAACGGTTTTTTCTTGGGATCCCCCCATTAAACATGTAATAATCTGGGAAAAAGGTGACTGGTACTGGCTGGGGGTAGATCCAAGAACACATCGCAATCTTCAATACTTAGTTTTGGTCAACGAACTCGTGTATAGATAGTCATCCAATGAGGTAACACTTACATATATACCAGCTCCATATATACATGAAGTACATTCCGTTCAGAATACTGGCTTCTCTACTAAGGCTACACTGCTACACTCTGCAAAATTAACACCGAACATAAGTAATGGAAGTTTGGTTCAGATGATTTTCCTTTGCAAATGGGTGATTTGTTTAGGTTTCAACATGTTAATTTTAAGGGTATACCCAACGCCTTTGATTTATTTGTTTGGTGATTTTTTACGGATTCTACTCGTACCCTGGGATTCATCACCATCACAACCACCATTTGAGAGAACATTTTTGGGTCACTTTTTCCAGGCATCGATGTTGTACCCAAGTTGACTGCTCCCATGATGTCAGGAGGCAGATTCTCTACCAGTTCCTTGGCTGGAGTTTTTGGATATTTTTGTCAATTCGAGTGACTCCTTGAGGTATTTACTGAGGTCTTCCAAAAATCCTCCAAATACCTTGTGAGGAGGTGTTTGGCACCCCTAAAGGCCTTCTCAGGAGGTGTTTGGAGGTCCCAAGTTGGAAAACGAGATTCATCAAGGCAATGTTCATGATAGTTTAAATCATCTTTACATATATATTTTTGATTTTATACATACACAATTTTCGAAACACTGAAATAATTCCTTACATTGATACATCTTTAAACGTGTCTTTTCCTGGATGAGCAATCATCAGTTCATCACCAAAAGAGGTTTGGATCAGCCATTTATCGAAAGAAATCCCTGCACCAACATCGAACATATTTTTTTTTAGTTTTTCCTCTTGAAGTAACAGCAATTATTCATTGAATCGACCCTTAATCAAGACTCTAAAACACAAAACAACTCACGAAAGAATCAATGCACCTTTTCAAATCTTTCAATGATATACGTATTGGTGGTGTTTCCACCCACTCAATAGAATTTGAAGGTCAATAAGCATTCCCTACAAATCAGATGATCCTGGTGCATCCCGTAAAACTAGCAGCCAACGCCCAGGATTTCTTCCATCAACAGTATGAACCCTCAAAACTGATCCACCCAAAAGCAGCTGTAGTCACCATAAGGATTTTTACACGTTTCAGCAGGATCTTTACATGTTCATCGGGGATCCTAAGCTAAACCGGTCATTTGCCACAACTGGGAAGGGTTGTCTCAACCCAAAGTATAGCATGTTTAACGTACTCCCCCCAGAAATAGGGGTGTAATAGCCGGCCTTGTTGAGGGAAACCAATGGTGAATAGGCCATTGATAAGGCCTTCTTTCTGGGGGTTAGGTGGGGTAGCTTAGGTGGGGTAGATTCACTAGCCATCACGTTTCGAACGACCGCCGCCGGAAAAAAAAGGTGCTCCCGATGGTCGCAGCCAGTTTTCTCTTGGCCGCCCTCCTTCATGCCGACATGAACAGTCTTGTTCCCAGCGGGGGAAACCAACAATGGAATGAGTCAAAGATATTGTGGGGAAACACAGCAAACTCATGGGATGAAAACCACCACCCCACACAAAAATGAAAACCACCCCAAAAAACATGAGAAGATCGAAATCCATCCTTTCAAAAAATGATCCCGAAAAAAAGAGAGATGGTGTGGAATGTTGCATTGAAAGTTGATTTTCTCAGACTTGATGAAAGTTTAGTTGAACAGGGGCCGGGTGGTTTAAAGATCAAGGTAGCGAATAGGATTGAAACAATACCCGCTATATACAGAAACAATGTCAATCATAGTATATAGGGTATTCCACCACCTAGTCAACATCTTGTACCATGTGTAAATAATCTTCAAATTCACCATTTGGGATACTATGCTGTACTTTTTTCCGGTCATCGAAGAAGCAGTTCCAAGGTTGATATATTTATTTCCCAACTTGATTTTCTTGTTTGAAAATGATCTTCAGATTGGTCTTTGATCCTAGCCTTACCTTAAACTAAGAAATTTCGCCTAAAAACAGGGTAAGCCCTGAAAGGAAGCGGGATCATGTTCCTTTGCCATCATTTTTGAGGGTCGAACTCTTAGTGTCAGGGAGGGTAGCTGCTTGTTGTGAGCTCTCTATGTGATGTTGTTTCCAGCGAAAAAGAATCAGGGGTGAACTTGCTGTTAGTTTCATGGATGCTAACCCCCCAAAAAATGAACCTGGACCCTGTGATTCACCAGCCCTCTCAACCCCGGGTGTCACCTGGAAGCTACCACGTCGAACCCGGGACCCTACCATTAAAAATGGCACATTCACACGAAACTCGTGTGTTTGTTCATGTTACAATTGTATCCAAAAAGAGAAACTTCCACCTATGTGTACCCAAAAGATTGCTGCCGGGAACAATCATGTGAAACTTTACAGCCGTTCTGTTCGGGATGAGCCTAAGCAGCCGGGGATGAGCATCTTCCGTTGGAACAAGATGGGAGTGGTTCTCACCAAGCAGTTATATAAATTCCCTAGGGCTTCCAAACACCTTTGTCAGAAGCTCATTGGACATGGACCCCCAACAGAAACCTACCCAAAATGCCATAAACCTCAGCCAGGTATTTTGAAAAACTAGGGATTCTCATGGATTCTCAAATTTTATCTAAGTCAATTCTGGGAGGATTGCACTCCTGGAGGGGCCTTGGCCTCGGTGTTTTGTAACGAAGCAATTATTCTTTGGTTAATAAAACTTACCCCCTAAATTTGAATTAAAAAGAAATTTCGCCCGGGAATTAGGGGTCATTTTTTTATGGATTGACTAATTTCCTAAATAAAAAAGAACACTCCGTTATACCATGGAAAAATCCACTGTTAAGTGGAAATACACCTCATTTTCCACTGAAGCAAATGATTTTTGTTGGTTCCAAATTCGCATCAACTTTCTTCCGTGGAAAAAATAAGTATATAATCGCAGTCTTCGACTCGCTACACGACAGGTCGACCATTGTTTGCAGCTTGTCGCAGATTTGGTGTTGGCTTCGTTTCGGGTGGCCTACGGATCGTGCGTTAAGATTGGCCCCGTTCAAAATCTATGGAAAGTCCGTGGCGGTTTTGGGGGAAATCCCAGAGAAAAAAAGGTACGGACATGGATCTTAGTGAAAAGAATGAAATTTATTAAATGTTCAGTTCTTTTGTGGGCTTATACAAGATTTTACCATCCAATGAAATGCACATATGACATATAAATGAGATACGTAAAATGATAATATTATATCACATAATATAAAAGGTGTATTATATATACAGTATATATATCAACTATACGGCTCTTGCTGGTGGTATCAACCTTTTCCTGTCCATTAGAAATGCCATATGTTTGATTTTGGCTTCAGCATGTCTCCATGAACCTCAAAGAGGGTTTGTTTGCATAGAGGGTTCTTCCAGCCTCCAGCAACAAGAAATCGTATCTCAAATTTCTTTGGTGAAGTTGCATATCTTTATATATTTTGAAGTCAATGTTTTTTTAGATACATATTGTTCATACATATACATGTTAAGATATTGATGATCCACCAATCTCTTCGTACATACTACACATTGTACATCTATATGCACTCCTGAAGTTTAAAATAGCCCCCTGAACAGTTACCTTCCAAAAGGAAACGATCGTCTTCCAACCGTCAAATTTTAGGGGCAAACTTTGCCTAGTTTTAGGCGGTTTTCCACCTACATCATTTCATTGAAAAAACCTCAGGATACTCTTTGGATGGCAGGGCTTTTTCTCAGCGTCGTCTCTGTGCTACCACAACTTTGGCACATCAATCAGACGGGCGGTGTGATTCAAGCTTGCACAGGTGATCCCGTGACCAGATGTGAACCACTTCACCTTGGTGATTTGGGTGTTTCCGAAAATGGTGGTACCCCCAAATCATCCATTTTAAGCGGGTTTTCCATTATAAACCATCCATTTTGGGGTACCCCTATTTTTGGAAACACCCAT
>DF241947.1:0-27132 GCA_000507305.1 Breviolum minutum Mf 1.05b.01 | reverse complement strand
GTGGTACCCCCAAATCATCCATTTTAAGCGGGTTTTCCATTATAAACCATCCATTTTGGGGTACCCCTATTTTTGGAAACACCCATTTGCTGGTGATTTCTGGGGTGATTATGGGATCATTACTGTTGATGGTTCAACCGTTCGAAATCCTGAGTTCAAACCAGTGGAGCTTGGTAGTTAGTTGAAATCCCATTATTTTACCACGGGTTTTTATACATCTCCAGGTGGTTGGCCTTGGGATTTCTGAACCATCAACAGTACTACCCAGTTTAATCGGAATTATGATCCGCTAGGTGGGGGGTTCAAACAGTTTTCAATTTTCACCCCGAAATTTGGAGAAATGATCCAAATTAGACGAGCGGAGCGTGTTTTTCCAAAATGGGTTGAAACCACCAGGTACTAGTAGTAAGATGTAATCTAGCCGGTGGTTTTCAATATTTTGTTATTTTCATCCTTACCTGGGGAAGATTCCCATTTTGACTAATATTTTTCAAAGGGGTTGAAACCACCAACTCGTAATGGCATATAAGCATCCCGGAACCTGAAACCAGGGATTTGCCATGGGAATTTGTAAGGTTTTTGTTGATTCGAAACGGGGCGCTTGGCTCGAATCTGGTGGTTCGAGAGGTGAACGGCTTGAAACCTGGGGAATCAATGAATCATGACGAATTAAGAGCCAAACAAACAACTTAAAATATATAGATTAAAATAGTATAGACCCATTGGTTGTTGCTAAAAATGTGTATGTTACCTACATTTACAAGCAAATTGAATTATATTAGCCGAGCTTTGGTGTACCTGAAATTGACGTTTGCTCCACATTGATGTATTTAATTTTTACAGGCCCCAAAGTTTGAAAGTCATTCTGACTCGGCCACAACTATCAATCATATGGCAGGGCTCATTGAATTTAACCATCTCGCAGAGGGGATCAAACTTGATGTGTAAACCTGTGGCAATTGATAGTTGCGGGTAAGCTGTCCTGAAAATATACTCAAAAAATGAAGAGTAGAATGACCCCAGTTACCTGTAGCCGCAAAACAAGCAACATTTCTCGGCGAATTATGTAATTACTTTGAGGCTTGCTTATGATACAATATGTTGCTTAGTTTGGGCCCATAAAAAGGTACCAAAGAGAATCCTTTTGCAAGATGGTCTTTAGTAGAAATAATTTGAATACTAGAAATGAAATTAAGAATGAATCAAAAAAAACACGATAAAGATTTTAGATCATCATAATAATCAAGGCTTCTGAATCACCATTGTCCACCTCAACAAAACAAAAAAGGTGACTTTCATAACACTTATAATTACTGTATACCTCTTGTTATTCAAACTTCAGGTGGGGGGTTGGTGTTGCAAGGTCTGCGCTTCCCGAAATCTTGTTTCCCCTGGGAGGTCACTATATCGCCATGTTGGCAACTTCCCGCGCCTTGAGCGGAATCTTCATGTGGCATGCACGCTTCGATATCACCTGTGTACCACTGGTCACCGATGTGAATCATGTCGCTTGGTCGTGTGTTTTTTGATAAAAAAACGGGGGGGGGGGGGGGATGGACATACACACTCAAAAACACACAGCGTTTGTAAGTGGGGACGAAAAGTATATAAATGGGAAAGATGCTTGTACATGTGGTAAACAACACTTCAGTACTGCAAAAGATGGAAATTCATGGGTAAATATAGAGATTGTTGCAACCACCAAGTGCAGGAATGGGTAGTTTATTTTTCAGCCATCAAATGTGTTTCAGTATGTAATTTGTTTATTTTGGAAATGACTCGAATTCTTCAAACAACCAGTTTTGCTTCGAGGATAACAGTGGCGCAATTTGCTCCGAAAGGCGGCTTAAATACATGGCAATCAACGGCCCCAAAGGGCTTCACGTGAGCGAGAGTCAAAACTCCTTATATTCGAAATGGTCATCCCACCTTTAGTCGAGAACCCTTCTATGTAATATAAAACCCTAGTATTTATGGTTTCTGACCATTCCCACATCAAACAAATAGGAGTTGATCGATCCCAGGACACTCCACTGGGTGAAATTGCAGTGCGTCATGTTGGTTTTCTTGCAGGAACCGGGATTCACAGCATCGTTTAGTTGAGCTTGCTATTTTAGTGAGTACTGTACGTATTAGAATTGTGTTTTTCAGTTTGGCCAAACAACCCGTTGTTTGATGAATGCTTGTTTGTTGACACCTTTTTTTTTGGTTCTTTGTAAATTTGAATCTCTCAAACACCAATTTCAATTTTGCTCATGCTCAACCAAAAGATTTCCAAGCCAAAAAAATCCTGAGGCCATTTGGGCCATTTTGCACCTGGGCATTTTTTTCTTGGGGCCCCAAAAAATTACATCGGAAGCATCTGTGTGTTTCGCTGATGAAGGTCAGGGGCAATGATTTTTTCCAAGACTGATGGGAGTTGTGTTTTCTCGATTTTTTTTCAAGGTGCCCTAAGAATCATGGGACCCTCCAAAACGGATGGGTTTGGATCTGTTTTTTGCAAGGGTTCGGAATTGGATCTCCAAACCACGATCCGTGACTTGAGATCTCAGGGAATTCTTAGGGTGGTATTTCCATTACCAGATTTAAGGAAGGGGATCCAACTTGATGCTTGTGATGTATGGTAAGTTTTGAAGGATTTTTCATATTAAGAGTGCATAGTTTGGGTACGGGGTGGTGTCATATAATGACCCTGGTAGTTAGTTACAGCGACGCTTGTGGTGAGTTGCAATGATTATAGGCAGTAATTTGAATAAGGTGTTTATAGCTCTAGTTTTGTCTTGGAACATGTTTTGAACCAAAGAAAGTGTTGGGATCATTGGAAAGTTCCACTTATAGTCTTAATTGTATGGTTCGTTTTTTTTTGTATCGGAAACCCATGACGTTTGTGTTGGAAACCTTTTGGAAAACAACAGGGCAATGATTTTGTTAAGTAGCCGACTCTTCCGATGGGCGAAGCCCTTAAATAGACCACAGCCACACAACGTGATATTGGACACGCAAAACAATATGGAATGAACATGTTTTAAGTAGATAGATGAAACATGTGGATGTTTCCGAAAATAGTGGTACCCCCAAATCATCCATTTTAAGCGGGTTTTCCATTATAAACCATCCATTTTGGGGTACCCCTATTTTTGGAAACACCCATGTAAACATAATATGAAATAATTTTCGAAAGATGTTAGTCATGTAGAGAGGAAGGTCTGGTGCAGAGAAAAACGCTATTGAAAGAAACCTGCAGAACGTGGACACGTTCCATATCACATAGTTTTTATTTTTGTGCACGTGTTAATCATAAAGAAGTAGAACCCTTTTGACAAGATCATTAGAGAACAGATAGAGCAACATGTTTACTAAAACTGTTTATTGATATACAAAAAACTACTCTCTACCTGGTCAAATTATAGCGACCTGTTGACCTGGGCCCCCAAAATGTAGCTGAGGAAGGGAAATCCCCCTTATTTCAAGGAAATCTAGGTTGGTGAAATATTATAATTTGGCCAGATATAGATGTATGTGTGTATGTGTTCATTCATACGTTTTTTGTTGTTCAATCCAGTACTAGCATGGGACAAGCAGCTGACACACATACACCCCTAGCATTTCTGTGGGTGTATCAATCACCCACACCTTGGAGAAGCTGAAAATCACCCAGATTTGAAAGTCGGAAAATCATCTGAACAGAACCATCCACATCTCCATTACTTTGAGTACAAAGTTGCGAAACCTGAATTTGCGTGGCGAAACCTTTGAAAACTCCTAAGGGGTGCACACCTGCTGCATCTACTCTTGTTGGGCGATTTCGGATACTATTACGTCAAAGTGCGGGACCTTGGAGGACGACGAGTCAAGGGGTCAAGTTGGCTCGTTTGGGCACTCCAGATCTATAGGTGAGAATGATGGTTGTCATACCCTGTTTGGAAAGAATCAACTACGTTATACAAGAAATTTACACCGTTTTACACTAATCTACTCCGTTTTGCATATATTTTACCACGCTATAATTTTATTCCTGATTCCTGTCATACTGTCTGGCGACCCTTTTCGGGCCTCCAGGGGCTCGAAACGTTCAGAAAGGGTCACCTGAAAGGGTCTGTGAAGACTATTGCTGCGGCTATTGCGGCATTACTATTGCCACTCCTACTACTCTGCTACTAGTTAGTGAGTGGGTGGTCTTTACTATTTGAAGCCTTGGGGGCCAGGCACTAAGCTCAACCTGTCAGCATACTACCCCAAGCTATTTTGGAGTGGGCTGGGGCTGTGAATGGTCTTTGAGGGTGGAGGTTTCCAAACTGGGCGAACAGGCTCTGGCTGTTCGGTCAAGTTCAATGCTCACCAAAACCTTGATACCTGAAACCATCAGGGAAGATGTGGTCAGAGTGGTAGAGGATGATGCCCTAAGCATGAAATTGCTGGAGGTATCCAGGAACCAAGAAGCTTTGCCAGAAGCTTCTGAAGAAACCCTTGAAGATGCAATAAAGACAGAAACCGACCAATGGCAGGAGCCAGCTCAAGTGGTCCCTTTGGGATTGTGGGCCCCTTTGGCGTTGAGAAACCTTGGAAACTGTCATTTAGACCTCATCTCCAGAACAAATGGTGATTGTGCTCCTGTGATCCCATTGGCCCTTCAAGCAAATGGCAGCACAGAAATGAAGTCGAGTTCACTGCTGGTGGGCACGGTGTGTGCATACTTTAAGTTATGAGGTACGGCATGGGTTGAGAACGATCGACAAACGATCGAAGCTGCTGCAATGGTTGTTTCTGGGGATGAAATTCCTACGCAGACCTTTTGCAAATCCGGACATTCATGGACTCCAGGAATGCACCCGCGACTTGCTACTGGATGTTCTTTCCGACCCCTCGTTCTCGTGCATTTTTTCATGCGTACTCCCCAATGCAAAAAAATGTTTATGTCCATTTTATTCATTATGAGCACACTTTCGGTCCGGGAATCAGCAGTCGCAGCAGAGCTGGCTGTCGAAGCATGCATCAGGCAGACCCAATGGAAACCCTTTTTTCCATTTGTACTCATATAAGTTTTTTACTGGTGGTAGACCATGTGGTAGTAGTACTCGTTTTCGATTTTTTTTTAGCGACATGCCAGCAGACCCCTTGTGGTGCACCCCTTTTTGACCGCTGGTGGCCCGAAAAGGGTCGCCAGAGACCATAATGGAGATTGTATTTTTTTTCATGGCGGGGTTGTTTTTTTCTTTGCCGGGGGTTGATTTTTGTTTGACGGGGTTTATATATTTTTTTTACAACGGGGTATGACTTTCGTCCCGTGGTGAGACCCGACATTGATATGTATGTATGAAAGGGGATACTTAATAGTTTGTTGTTGAGTAATTCTCCCTTTTCTTTTTTGTTGAAGTGGGACCCTTGGTAGGCATATCAATTGGTGCTTTGAAATCTATTTGCTTTGCACCCTCCCTGAAACCAACAGCAAGTTCACCTCTGAAAATTGATGGTTGCAAGACTTTCTCCTTTCCTTTTGGGGGAAAAAACCTTTTTTCATTGGCAAATTGATCGTTTTAGGATATCCTTACAATTTCAAGCCACAAGGCCCCTATTTTTTGTGCGTTTTTTCCATTAAGATTTTTTGGGAGAAAAAAATCGTTACTGTTTTTGTGTTGTATTCCATGACTGTTTGTTCCTAAGCATTTGTTCTTTGTTTTTTCGTTTTCACAATTTCAACCCAATGAAACGAAAGGAAAGGACTTGCCCAATAAGAATTCATCCATGCCAGATCCTCCCAAAAGGTTGCCTTCTCGGTTTTTGCCTGTGGTCCCAGGCCGTTATGCAACAGGGACTTGATTTCAAGATTGAGTTGCCATGTGCTGACATGGTGTGATGCCAAAGGTGAAATGAGATAAGGCGCCCATTTACTATGTGGGGGGATGTGTGTGTGGCTGGGACGCCATTGTCTATAGGTAGTGGTTTGAAACATTTGTTCTTTTTTACCCCCACTTGGGGATATGATCCAATTTGGTTAATATGTTGCAAACGGGGTTGAAATTCTCAGAAAAAAAACTATGCTTTCAAATTTTGGGCCGGGAAGTCTTCACGGGGTGCTCAACATCAAGGGCTTGCAGAGTTTTTGTCAGAACTGAGAGTCTTCATAGGATGCGGGCCATCGGGCTGACGACTACCCTTCCTGAAACCAACAGCCAGTTCGCCCCAAAAGAAAAGGAGAAGGTCTCCCAAACACCAATTTTTTCAGGGGGAGCTGTTTGTTTTAAGGGAGGTATCTTGTGATACTTGTTTGAGAAGTGATGAGAATACAGTACAGCATAACGAATCCAGCATGTGAATGATCTGACCTTGTACTTTGGGTTGTTGTAAGGCACACAGGTCTTGGACAAAAAGATTGGATAAACAAACGCCTCTTGACAAACATGTTGTTATGAGTTCCATTTTGTGTGTCCAAATCACCGTTTTGAGCACCAATGGGTTTTTTCCAAAATTGTGTACATCTCACCTGTGGGGTTTGGCGACACACCATCGCATCCGAAAAATGCTAGGTCCCATCCAGATGTTTTTGAGAAACACTGGACCTGTCCCAATGACGACCTGAGTTGTGCGTTCGAAGTTTTCTCAAGCCAAGATGAAAAAAAAAACGGGAAACGAGTCAAGTGTCAAGTGTGGAACCGCGGATTGGGGTGGGATGAAATGACCTTAGAGATGGTGAGTATTTTAAGGGAATACGATTTACCGTCTTGGGAACTAACATATCCCCTTTAAAAGGCACTTTTGACTATGATTTTCCTTTTCCCAAGGTGGGATATGTTAGTTTTGTGGAAGGTATCCATTGTTTTAGGGAAATCAAAGGTGAACCATGATCCACCCTTTGTCACCCTCCTGGTTTTGTTGAGAGCACTGATAGCACTTTACCGTTTTCAAAAAATATGACTCTAGGTCGGTATTTTCAACTTACCCACACTGCCAGAACCTTTCAGTTTGGGTGCTATTGTTTGAGATTAATTTGTTTTTTCTCCCATCCGTGTGGCACCTCATAGAAGATCAAAGCATTGAAAAAGTGGACATCCAATACCCTTGGCAAACCATAGTGACTATAGCCTTAGGGTTTCGGGCGTGTGTACTTGCGTTCATCGTGTTGAAAGGACATGAAAAAAGGAACTAGAGACAATCAAAGCAGCAAATAGTTTGACTTCAAAGCCATCAGTGATGAGGAAAAGTCTCTTTTTTCCAACTCAACTACTCTCCCCCCACTAGAAAGATGTATATATATTTATGTACACACACACACACATGAACAAATACCCTCTGATAAACTAACATAGCCATGGAAATGTCTTATTTTCCTGCTAGATTCCATCAACATGGTGGATCATCCAGCCAGCTACCAATGCCGGAGCCGCCTTTTGCCAGGTTTTGCGACAAAAAAAACCTGTGGCTCAAAGTCCAGGTTGTGAAAAAATCAACTAGCGGACAGGCTTCAAACATATCCCCTGAGAAATGCTGGTTGTACTGGTTGTAAGCCAAGCCCTTTCCTTTTGAAATGGCATTTTTTTCATGTGACATGTTATTTTTCGGGAGGTAAGTTTTCTGATCTTCATCGCTTTTTAACCGAGATTTGGACTAATATGATATATAACGTATGATGATGAATATACATGTCAATCAAAAACTGCCCATGTAAAAGAGATCAATGGAAACAACCATCCGATGATGAGTCACCGCCAACAATTTCAAACATGAAACTTGAGGCCAAAAATAGACTTGATTCCATTGAAGAAGAACTTAAGAATTATTTATCGCTTGGTGATTCTGTTTCTGAATTCACCTGCTCCTCAAAAAGACTCCCAACAGAGAAACATGATTGCTTACAATCGATCCAGTACATTTTTTTTCGGATATGAAATCCAATCTATATCCATCATATCTTAGGTTTTTTTTGGTTGTTGCACTTCTTCATCCTTATACATCACCCACGTCCACCACTTTCGCGCTTTCGCTCCATGGAATCTTCATCCTTAAAACGCCCGGTGGCGGATCCGGAAGGGCCCATCTTGGAGTTGTTAAGAGTGACTTGGATTGGCAACAACTTCCGGCTGGGTTTGCCTGGTGCGTTTGGTAGACAGATCGAACAAGTGGGGGTTATATCACATACTATTGTACTACCAAACACTTGGCCAATGGCTAAACTTTAAACTTTTGGGATTTACATATTTAGTAGGGAAACTGAAGTTCAAACTTTTGTTTCAGGGTTCCATTGGCTAAGTGAGCTACAGTATACTAGTTCAGGATCCCCTGGATAATTTTCAATCAACAGAAAAAATGGGGTTATATAGAATAGAGTATATACTGGTTCGCAATTTTCTGGTCATGTTGTGTTGGACATAGTGGAGGATTATTTACTGTTATACTACAGTGATGATCAGGGAATCCTCCAAAAAATAGCCCCATACCGTTGATGGTTCAGAAATCTGGCAAAAACCAGTTGATATACAAGTAGTTTGTCCCATCATTTAATTTACAACGGGTTTTAGCACCTTCCCATGTGGTTCGCCTTGGGAGTTCTTCCATTTTCGAAGACTTTGGAGGTTTGATTTCAGATTATTATTACAACTGCTCCCCCAACTCAGGAGGCAACGGGCCGGCGAGTCATGAAGGTTTCAATAATTACTTGGGATCCACAAATCCTAAAAAAAGGGTATTCTCCAAGAAATCTCCAACAGGACCCACTGAACGGACCCTGAAAAAACCTGAGTATCTAATAGCTCGATTGCAACTTACTTAGGGGTCCGTTGGTAAGGTCCCGTTTAATTTTTGATGGATATTCAGAATGCTGGGGGTTTTCCGAAGTCTCCTGTTTTATTTGGGGGTTGGAGAAAGTTTGTCAGACTTCCCAAGTTGTACAGGAAAAGATTTGTCCTCAAAAAGTGGTTCTTTCAAATATCATCTAGGTGGCGGTTTCAAATATTTTTTATGTTCATCCCTATTTTGTGGAAGATTGCAATTTTGACTCATATTTTTCAGATGGGTTGAATCCACCAACCAGTCATGTTTTTACGTTTTGTAACCCTGACCTTTTTTGGGGTCCCAAATTTAAACCAATTATTTTTCTGCACCGGGTGGTTTTCAACCACTATAGCTACACCTTCAGAATTTCAAGTCATGGCATCTCAAGTCACTGCTGGTAGAGGAGATCCAAAAGATTCCAAAAGAACCCTGCTATGCGTTACAGAGTCGAAAATAACCTGAGGGTCCAAGCTGATTCTTAGGATAGTTGGCTAATTAGTAAACATAGCATGAAACATGCGCTCCCAAAAAAAACACAGATCTTGAAACTCTAGCTAGTACCAAGTTGCCCATCACCACATGCCATCAGCTAAGGTGGTGAGTTTGTTCATGTTTTCCCAGTGTTTATGTTGGAGTGTCTAGATGCTGTTGAAGCAGTTTTCTAGCCTTCAAAAAATTCTGCCTTGATGACGGCCCAGGTCTATAAGATTCAAAATGCTCCTGGCTACTATGAAGGTGCGATTTTTTCCAACCAGTAAACTAACACTTTGCAATGGAAATCCACCTTTTTCCATAGGAAATACATCTTCAAATGGTGGATTTTCCATTGCCATTTTCCTGAAACGGTGGATTTTCCATTGTTAGTTTACCATTTGGGTACCTGGTGGTGCCGGGAACGGAGCTGTCTAATGATAAAAGCACACCAAGAGGTTGGTTTGCTATACTTGGAGGATCATCCGAGGACGGACGTAAGTGGTTGAGAACCATGGTTCATAAGTCCCCTAAGTCGGGGTTGTTGGACCCCTTCCAAATGGCCTACATGCCTTTTTGTTGGCTTATATAGGGATGATCCTCCAAGTACAGTACTTCCCAGAAGTTTTTCACAGCGAGTTGACCCCCTGAAAAAGTTGGAAATCTAGGGGCCTAAAAGGAAAGGAGAAAGTCTTCCAGCCCATCATTTTTCAGAAGCTAGCTGTTAAATTACAGGGCTGTAGATTTTCGATGTTCATAACGCAGAGGATCTATATATGGTATATTTTCTTCAGCTAGATGTAGGTAAATGTACCATACATGGATCCTATGGGTAATATCCTTATGGTAAGATTCCTAGTTTGACATAGTTACATAGTTTTGACAGTTTGTTCTGATTGAAGACATCACCTAGTGACCAAACCGCTTAAGAATTCCAGGGGTGTATGTGTATTGTTTTTTGGGTGGTATGGTTTTCAAACATCAATCTTAGCGGCTTCAAATCGTAGTGTTTCCAACTGTTCGGTCGTGATGCTTACACCCCCGAAATGCAACAGTTCGCCCCTGAAAATTGATGATTGGGAAGACCAGCCTTTCCTTTTGGGACTACTTACTTTTAGGGGCGGCTACGTTCCTGAAAACTAACATGACATTGGAAAATCCTCATGTTCAAAAGGAAATACATCTTCAAACGGTGGATTTTCCATGTCAAATTTCCGGGGTGTATACTATCCGGTGAATTGTTGGATTGCAAACCTTGGAGGATGTTTGTTGGATTGGTCAGATCTTCCAGATCGCGATATTTGCTGGCACTTGTATTGAAATAGAAGCAGATCACAATCATGATCCAACCATCTGATCAAAAAACATAGCAACCTCACATCACCAAAAACTCCAAAAAGGTAGCAAATCCTCTTTATTCAGTGAAATATAGGTTGGTTACAGTAAATCATTTAGATATTATGTTTTTGCCAGAACCATCATCCAAGCAATTTATTTTGGGCTTCTCTTGTTCGATTATTGTGGTCAACTTATAAATGGTCAGGGAAAAAACGGGCTTTCCGGTTTCACCCCCTAAAACACAGCTCTAACCCCATGGACAAGCAACTAATGTGTGGTAGATTTGATTGGCAATAGTTAGATTACCATGATTATTTGGTTATCAACAGCTGAAGATGGAATGTAGGGTGATTAGTTAACCATCATTATCATGGGTTGATTTCAACAGCTGAAGTTGGAATTTTCCATTATTTCAACCATGAGACAGGATGAAGTCTGTTCTACTTCGGCTCAAACAATGTGCATGGATACCGTAGATGAGCCGACCATATCCCGATGACTTTGACAAAAGTCAAATCCAATCAATCAATCGAGAGTTGTTGGTTTTTTGGATGTGGTTCATGTCTTTAGCTTTTAGGACATGCAAATAATATGCTTGAATTCAGTTGTTTCTTGGTGTTGACAACCAATCTTTAGTTACCACCACCAAGCTCAACCAGCCTCAACCATCAGCAGGTTGTTGAATCAACAAAAATCACCCATCAGGTCGTATCCGTGGCAAGTTTCAACGTCTGGACCATGGCCGTTTACAACCCCATGTCTCGGCCAAAGCGACACAAAACTTCCGTGGGCCCAATGAGGTTGGATCAGAAATCCATGATCGGCTGGATGATTCGGGTTGATGGGGGTGTTCGGTGTATATACAAAGTCTCCATATTCTGGTAAAGAATAGGGATGTGATTTACTATTCATTTACATGCATTTATTATGATTTGCTGCCATTTCATGGGTGGTTTTAACTGGTATCAACTCGCCATTCCAGGGAGAACACTTGGCTGGGTGTTGAGCACTGTGGACGCCGCTCTTTTTTGACTCAGCTGGTCAAATAGTGCTCAATGCATTCAAGACAGTTCCTGTGTTAATGATGACCAGGGATGATAAACGACTCCTCTTTTCAATGGGTGGAAAACCCAGGATTCATGTCAACAAAACTGTCCAAGCTTTTTGGCCATCTAATCTGGCAGGAAACGGGTTGCCTTACCAATATAGACCCATAAAATATGGTTTCCCAACAAGGAAAAAATCGTTTCCCAATCACATTTTTTGGATTTCGAAATCCCTCATCTACGAGATGGGCCGAAACCGCCGATCGTTCAAAAATGGAGTTCTGAAAACCCCTTTAAATGGCCTTATGCAATGGGTATTTGCAGCGGCACTTTTTTAATTTTGGCGACCTTTTTCCAGCCGATTAAAGTCACCCCAAATATGATGGGGATCCGGGATTCCTACCCAAAATGCCCTATTGGGTATGGATTTTCCTCATTTCGTGACTCATGTGACTGGACAGTCGATTCCAATGGAAGGCACGGAAAGGAAAAGATCTTTGGAAATTTAAAGATGAGGACTTTGAACCTTTGAGACTTTTATGGAAAGAGATGCTTGGATCTGAACATGTTGTTGTTGTTGTTGTTGTTGTCCTTATCGTTATCCTATAAACCTTTGTAGTTATAGTTTTGTTTCTTTTGGAAGACGTTCCGCCTCAACATGGGTGTCTTGACTTTTTTCAACCTCGGGGTCTTGGATCACTTGGGTTGTCCCCCTTCCCAGGAATAGTTTACTAAGGAAATCCATATAAACATAAACCTTCAATTTCCACCAACTTTTTTCTAGGAAAGGGGGGCAACCCAAGGGATCACTAGGGAATTAATTCATTTGGTATATGTAACTTCACTTTTTACAACCAACGTGGCAAGCAAATCTATAGAAGTTTACATTCTTTGCTTACATCAATGTAGTTAGTGAAGTCATAGCCAGGTGCTTTTTTCGTGCTGGAACCCGGTGAAGCAAGATTGTAAAGCAGGCTTATGACAAACCGTCAGAAACATCACATATTATATAGAAAACAATGTATATATTCATCAATCAACCATGAAAGATATATAATATAGATATGTCTATAGCTTATATATATGTAGGTTGACACACATTACACACCAAACAGTCAATCCTTTTGAGCATCTTTTAAAATACCAATCAAAAAAGTCCGGGCAAGTCCGCTGAAAGAGTATTTGCCCCATGACAGCTGAGGTATATTCGAGATCTCAAGTTGGAAGATGCCTGGAGAAAAGCGAAAAGCCTGAACCAGAAACCACCTGTTTTTTGTGTGCCCTAATAATTATTGAACCATCGAATGAAGGGGTATTGAAAACTGAATAGCATGGGGTGTATAGGTTCTCAAAAGAGCCCGAAACTGAGTTACAGCGGTGTTTAAGGATGTTGTCGGTGTATTTGTCTTGGGGGATTCCCATGACATGTTTCCAGTTGCAGTAGGGATGTTTAGGGCTTACAGGTGTTCATGAAAACTCAGGAGTGACATTTTCGCACCATCCATGGACAAATATAATTTCATTATGAGAAAACCTGCTCCATATGAATTTATCAACCGTGATTCGAACACCAACCGCTTTTTGTATGGTTGCAGGTATTTTTTTCCATGAACACATATGGAAAGTCATCCATTTTCTCAGATACTCAGAGGACTTCATACATGTTAGCCATCCCGCCACCCCGCCTTCATGAGGAATTTTCTTCGGCAGAAGGTGCTGAGACTTTGTTGAAATCCATTGATTTACATGGAAGCCGCATCGAAGTGGTTTCTTCCAAGCAACCCAATCTCTTACGTTGCTCCGGCCTGCAGGAATCATTTCAAATGTTTTTTTTGGTATGTGTTTAAACAAGATCGAAGGTGAAGTACCATCTTCGGAAGGTGTACTTTGAAGAAGAAAGGTATTTTTTGTTGTGGGTTTTGCCTTTTTGATATTATAATTGGTGGTTTTGGTGGTGTGTTTTGCATTGAATTTTTGCAGGTCATTTAAGATGAACACTCAACAGACAATGAAAAAGTGGAGCTTTTGTTTCCAAATTGTACTTTTTTTGAAGTTTATGCTGCATTTGCCTCTTTCTTCCAAAGCTAGGAATCCAGACTTTGCATACATTGCAAGTTTTTGAGGTTTGCAAGGAACAGTCATTGAAGAGACGCAAAGGCGCTGTCCTTGGGGTGAGGTGACGATGAGAGGATGCAATCATCACCCGAATGCGCCACTTCCCATAGATGATCGATTGATCATGATTGATCTAATACAAACATCACTGTTCACGATAGAGTAGTGACCAGTTGAAACTGCTCAGGTACGAGTAGTGTTTATATACGGGATTATGCTACCCAATTGTTATTGGTGAGTATCATACACTAGCATTTTTTAAGTAAGGATCCCTAACAATTATCAACATATTGGAAGGATCCCCGGTAACAAACCAGTATTGCATGGAAGCTAACAAAGGTTTTGTTAATCCACTGCTTAACCCCCGTTGAATTTCTGCCAACCTCAACCATGCAGGACCTTTCGCATTATGACGTGCAAGAACGAAGTGAAGATGATCCCCAAAGAGAACTGCGTTTTTGAGGTGCAAAAAGGTGATCAAAGTTTTGAAAATTGGTGGCCTAAGACAGGGATCAGTTGAAAATTACAGTACTTATTTTGGGGGGAAATCAAACTTGATGCCAAACGTATGGTAATTTTTCGGAATTTCCTCTTTAAACATGAATTGTTTGGGTTGGTAGTTCATCATGACCCCTTTTTCAGAATCAGCTAGGACCCTCTGATAAGTCTGAGGGGTGGAGATGACTCTGTACAGAGGTTCTGGATTGGATCTCCCAAGCACCAGTGACTTGAGATCCCGGCTGATACCATGAGGGCTGGGGGATATGTTTGGCCAATTGAACAAAATTTAGGGGCTTTTTGGAGGTCAAGGTTTGCATAGAACAGATTCGTGTTGTTTTCTTTGATTGGTGGTAAATTTCGTTGAACAAGGTTGCTTGGGGTGTGTTCCAAAGGTGTGTTGAAACAACCTTATAGATAATAGTCGCTTGATAAGGCCTCATTTCCTGGGTGGGATGGCATTGGATTCCCATCACATAAGTTCAGAATAGCATCTTCTTAACCTGACCGATCAATGGACTGCAAACTACTTCAAAACCCCGAAGTGCTGGCCTTGGGCATTCACCAAACATCACGACCAAACATCGTAAGCCGGGCCAGATCCCTCATGTATTACATAAAAGTCGCGGCTTAGTAAGGGAAACCGACAAAATACCTCCCCGAAAACTAACATGACAATGGAAAGTCCACAATTTGAACATGTATTTCCTATTGAAAATGCGTATTTTTCAATGTCATGTTAGTTTTCAGGGAATGTAGCTTTTATTATTCGATTTGGTGAATTATCATAGATGATGTACCCAGACATGCGAGTTTAGGTTTCGGATGAAGGCTTAGATCAAGTAATGTACCTATACGTATATGTTTTAGCAGAGATTTCATGGTTTTTGCAGATCTTTGTGAGGTATTATGATTGGGGCAGATCGTTTTTTAAACCCCAAACGTCTTTCAAAAATGCAAGTAGCTCCGATACCTTCTGATTGTAGTTGAATATAAAGACCACAGGCTCAAAACACACGAGTCAGTAAGTCGTTGAACAGAATCTAAACAGTTGGCAATATACATAGCTAAAGCATACAGCCAAAACAGCCTTATGTTCTTTTTAGCCTTTGTTTTTTTCTTGATCGGGTTGATTCCCATCTTCCATCCAGAAACTCGTGAACTCTCCATCATCGCCTTTGAAACCGGAGGTGCTGTTGCCCTCGCCAATTCTGCGCTTACGCTTCTTTGGACCTCACCATCAGTCACAAAGTGCATCCGATCAACGGTCTGAATGGAAGCTTTAAGGTCATTTTTGGGCGCAAAAAAGGGTAAACACCCTCCAGGGAACTAGACCTCCAAAGGTTTTCAGAATGGGTTACCTGAAAATGGATCAGTTCCCAGGAGGGTAGGGCAGAGGTGTATGCCGTGTGCTTAAGGGTGTGGTGTGGAGACAAGAGAAAAAATATTTTTGTTTGAACGAAGCAACAAGTCAAGGAGATGAGTGATGAGTCCCCAAATAAAACACTAGTATAGTAGATGGGGGCAAAGCTAATAAGGTATATAGTAACTAAAGTCTGTTTCAAATTCTTAATGTCTACTAGGGGTAGGTTCTCCTCATGGGAGATGGCAATTTTGATCCATGCGCAGACACATGACGTAATCATCTTTGCCTAACAGGACTGTGGCGTCCGTGATGAGCTCAAGTTAAGCTTTTGGGATGACCAGTTTCCCTACTAATGACATTGGAAGGGTCGCGTAACAAGGGGTGGTTAGTGGTTCCCACCATTGTTTAGCAACAATTTCTAAAAAAAACATCTGAATCGTTGGAGGTCATGGATCATCCTTATGCCAGTACCAGCAACTAAGGGTAACTATCATCAAGGTATGATCAAGTCCACATAAGTAAAGGTATTCTGCATTATAATATTTATAGAGAGGAACTGAAACTCTCCCACATAAAAATTGTTCCCTTTCCACTTCGAAAAATGGGATGCTCCGATTCTCCTCAGTTGTATGGATTCCCCCCGGAGCCGCGGCCAGGAGCGCCTTCCGCTGTGTCAAAAGATTCAAAAAAGCTTTGCGGCTCGTGGTGGAGCTGAACTTTTTGATGATCTTTTGAACTGATGGTTGATGGATTTTCTTGTTGTTCTTGTTTTTTTTTGTTTGTTTTCTCTTGTGTGTTTTCCTTGTTCTTGTTGTTTTTTGTTGTCGGTGTTGGTTGCTGTTGTTGTTGTTGTTGTTCTTGTTGTTGTTGTTGTTGTTGTTGTTGTTGTTGCTGTTGTTGTTGTTGTTGTTGTTGTTGCTGTTGGGGTTGTTTTTAAAAGGAAGCCCAACAGGGGCCTTGATTCAGGGTCCATGTCTGCCCTGGACGCACTGTGACCATCCCGGCGGTTGTTTGATGTGACAGGTATCGCGCTGCAGCTGTGGAGAAACGGCTTCAAGCCTTGCGTGGTGCCCGGTCACAGGTGCAACGCTGGGTTTGTTTCAGAATCCGGGTTGTGTGGTGGGTGAACCCGAGTTATGTTTTCAAAAATCCTTTTGAACATGGATTTAGTAGTGAAATGAATGGATTTCAACAGTTTGCTAACACCGGTACCGGGAAACATCTGGAAACATCGGGAAAAAAAACACCGAGCCAGTTGGCCATGATGTCACTTAGGTCCTATGTAGTGCTTGGAGTGATGGGTTTTGTTCTATTTGTTTTAGTCATTTGTTTCATCATGTGAAACTTGGCTTCAATGTCTCCCCCCCAAAAAAAAATCAAGACAACAACAACAACAACAACAACAACAAACAGCCAACAACCATCCAACAAGTAGCCAACCAACAACCACCACTTGTGCCGCTCCATGGTACGCCAGGATTCGCAGAACTACTACCAAGGTTTGGTGAATGCCTCGGCAGCCCGCATGGACGAAGCCGCCACGCAGGTTGGAGGGATGGTGACAATCACCATTTGGTTGGGGTAGGTCCTAGGTGAGGGGTATGCAAAGAGATTGGTTGGTTGGTTGGTTGGTTGGTTGGTTGGTTGGTTGAGTGCATATCTTTGTTAAGCTGGCCGGGGAAAACCGCAATAATTAACATACTATTCGGACATATTCGGACTATTCCTGGATGGATTTGTTTGGTTTTTGTGATTTTTTGATTCTTGCTTGCCATGGTGATTCATCATCATTGAAGTACCGTTCGGTAGAAATACAAGTGGAACATGTTCCAACCATCGAGGAAGCAATTCCAAAGTTTGTGCTTTTTGTGTTTAGCAGACTTGTTATTTTGTTTGCCTGTCACCCCAATGATCATTGGACCCTGCAATCGAAGGGTGAAAGAACCTGTATGACGCAGGGGTAGGGTCCTCAAAATAGCCAGTTTTGAGGGGTCAGGATGCTCAGGGCATGTTATTATTTGCTTTCTAAGATACACGTATGGTCGTATGGTATAGTAGATTTAATGCAGAGCCAACTCCAACGTGGTCGTGTTGAGGAAACTGCAAGAGGAACAAACGTGACACCAGAAAACTTTGCAGTTGAAGCAAGTGCCCGGAACAGAATCCTGACCATGACATGTGAGGAACAAAAGTAAAACCATGTCAGAATTTTGGTTTGACTTCCCGTTGTTTCTGAGAAATGGAATAGATGTTTTCTAGGTCCATCATTTTTCTTTTCGAAACAAAAGGGTATGATTGGAAGCTTGATTAGACCAGGGGAAAAAACATATTTCAATCATTTGAAGATTACAAAAAAAGACACTACGAAATGGTGGGCTATTTTTAGGGCCACTTTTTGAGTGAATTTTTTGGTTGGGTTTTAGGTTTGGATGTGGTTGCACAACCTCGCTCATTTCCAAAAAACAGTTGTCATATCACCTCTTCAAGGTCTTGGAAGATCCGAAATTTCTTTCAGACCTGAGTGTTTTCGTTCCAAAACCCGGGTTTTTTGTGTTTCCCATGACGGATCCATGGGATGAACGATATATATTTACCTACATGAATGCTTGATTTTTATATATTTTTATGCATGGTATTTTTCAAGGTATATATGTCATACATGGATCCTATAGGTTTGGTCATGTTGGAACGTTTTATGTACTGTTCAATTTTGCTCACGACCTTTTTCTGGGGTTTTGTGTTTGTAGCCAAATTGATTTGAAGTGAAAACAACTGACCTCTAATCATGAAAGCTAGTTCAGCAACATTAGCAGGGAGAAGCCTCCCAACATGTTTTCATATATATAATGTACATACTGATGCTACATGATGTAATGTTAACGTACATACAATCTATTATATATATATATATATTTGATATGATGTGTATCATACCGATCTTAGGCTTCTGAAATTGCTCTACAATTGCATGTTGGAAGGTAATCTGTGTACTACCCAACGTTTCATAACTTCGCCATCCATGCTGAAACAACAGGATCGTCACCAGTTGAAAAAGGACTCTGCGTTGTTCTCTTGGTGGGTTTAACCAAGGTGCACAATAAATGTCACCAAAATTTGAAAATATATTCAAATGACTGACTTGTTATGTGAAGACTACCCCGTTTGAAAAGGCTGGAAAGGATGCATGATAACGCCATGTTTCTTCTCCCTTTTTGAAGTGATTTTGATGTCATCTAACGGGGTAATGTTCAGTCTTATTGTAAGCCAAGTCAGGAGCTACGGGTAAGTAATGGGATGCCAACTACCTGGTAGCTGGTGCAGGATTTCTTGTCATGAACGGTATGGTTTTGGTTCAACCAGTAACTAGCTCGAACAAACATATGCACCTAACAGATATGGGCTGAAAAGAAACGTTTTCTTTTGGAATATCTTCCTGGCAGAGGTTCTGTTGGTTTGGCTATAGTTTCACGGACTGTAAAAAGTACATAGATGTTATCCCCCCAACATGCAAGGGAGTTATCATAGACATAAAGTTATCCTACGAGATAAGTGGGTGAGAAACAAAAGTGCACGGCGTCAATCACCACTGATTGCGATCACCCCAATGTAGAATCGTGGGATATCAGCACTAGAATGTCGTCAAACGGATCAAAAAACATTAAGAAACATGATGAATCTATAGAATCTAGCAGTCAGACATCCTCAGTCGAAATTGGTAAATTCAAATCTTCAAATCAAGTCCCTTTCCAATAGTTATGTTCTTTGACCGGAGTGTATGTCCAAAGATAGAACCATTTGGATCAAAACACACGTATATATGTATGTATTTGATATTTGTATGCCTATTCCTTCAAGTTGATGACAAAAATCATCACTCAAAACTGGAATCCAAAATGAAACGGATATTGCATCCCTCCACGTGGAGGGGGCACCTGACCCGTCGGCGTTCGGCATGTGAGGACCTTGGGAGAACCTTTCCGGCCTTGCCGCCCTTGCGACGTGCTGAAGATCAGGATTTTGTTGATTTTTTTGGGGGAGGGAACCCTTTCAGCTATATTTCATTGTGCTCTGGGTGGTGGTTTCAAATATTTGACTAATATGTTTCAGCTATATTACACGGTACTCTTGGGGGTGGTTTCAAATATATTTGTTTATTTTCACCCCTACCTTGGGGAAATGATGAAAAAATTGACTAATATGTTTCAGCTGATGGTTTGCGGCCCGGTGGTTTGGGAGGATTCTAGGGCCCGGATACCCTTATAAGAATCCCAATCCCTTTCATTTTCGGGGATCCAATGGGAATCCAAAACACCCGGCCCCAAACCACCAATCAACCATTAGTTGAACCAAACCCTTGACATCTAAATTGCCTCCTGAGATGGTGTTGTGGCCCTGGATGTCTAGAAGAGGGAAGCCAATGGTAGATTCCAGCGCTTCGCGGAAAGCGCGGATGCGTTGAGAATTGACATAAGGGAATTGGTGAGCTATGCCAAGTCATCAATTCGTTGCGGATTTGTGACCTTTCAAGGTCTTTGCCACGGGACCTTTACAGCGATTCGCTGGCATACATTGCTGACTATTGGCCACTGCTTACCACAACGTCTCAAGGACAGAGTTTCTAAGGCTGATGCCCATACCTGGATCGAGCAGAATGGGTCTTCTATTGATTTGCCCAACGGATCCAAAGCAGAGGTGGCATACGTCTATAAAGCGACTACCGGCAATGATCCTGCCGTGGCCATTGTGTTGAAGCATCCGCATAATCCTTCTCCTGCTAGATATATCAATTTATAGGGTATTTTTTGGTGGTCAAATGTTGAATTTTCCAAATTGCTAGTGGTGTTTTTTGATTTCACCGGAAGTCACCAAAGATGTGCATTCCTAATTCAATCATGGTAGGAAGTTAATTTCTCTATGCTATTTACCCTCCTTGAAACTAACATCTCGCACCTGAAAATGGAGGGTTCAGGGTTGGAAGACTATATAGTTTCCTTTTGGAATGGCGTATTTTCAGGGGCGTTTGCCGTTAGTTTTTTGGGGAGTGTGTACCTCTAACAGGGTCTTGTTTTTTCTATGGCTGGATCCCAAAAGTTTTTACAACTTTTCGATGAATCGCAGCTGTCAGGAGATGCTAACACAGCGTCTTCGAAGTATCATCTTAGCCTACATCGAACGAGGTCGGCAGTTGGTCATGTCGGCATGTTGCGGCCGAACTGCGGAATGAGTCGACTTGCAGTTGGTCAACCTTTTCTTCACAAAAATTGTAGAACATCAACACAAAAACAGAGAAGTTGTTTTCCTGGGGTGTTTTTTGGGAATGTTAATACAACTTCTGAAGCCAATTAGGGAGAGTTTTTCTTATGTTTTGTTTTACGTAGTACAACAAACGATATCTGCGGAGATTCCACAGGAGCAGCATTTTCGGGTCCAGATGTACCAGTGGCTCCCGGGGAGTCATGAAGTGAACTGTTCGTTGTTTGTTGTTTCGTGAAAAACTGTGAGCGCCGTTCGTTTTAAATTGCGACCACATTTCCCATAGGATCCATGTATGGTATATATGTATATATACCTACATTTACAATAAAAATGAACCAAATGTATACGTATTTAAAAAATACCATACATGGATCCTATGGGTTTTGGTAAGTTGGTGCAATCATGGGAAGATAAAAGAGTGCCCAAAAAAAACCTGCTTAAAGATAAATAGCTACTGAAACTACTAAATAGTTTTAAGTTGTTTTTCAGTGATGCTGCAACGTCCTCTTGATCTTCAGATTCCCCCCCTTGACCTGTTTGATTTTTTAAAACACCAAAACACCAATGATTCCACACTTATCACGGATTTTGTTTGAACAATCTTATCTAACCACGCCGAGTTTTCAGTCCAAACAACGGGTGTTTCCACCATGGGCGGTGTGGACACCGCCATGGTTGTGGAACCTCGTACAAAGGTCGCTCTTTGAGTACTCACACTCGTGTCCGGATCACCTGGGAGACTCGGCGGGGGTGGGTGGGGTGATTAAGGGTGGTAGCTGCATAAATATGACGGTGAACGAATGCGATCATTTTGCGTAGAAGCTGTTTGAAAATTGTTTCAAAGTGCGATGTTGGGAATGTTGGATTTTTTGTCTGACGAAGTTGTAATACAAAAAAAACCAAAAGACTGTTGTTTGATCTCTGCAATGGAAAGACATCATGTACTGTAAAATTAAAGCCGTGTTTTTGAAGTTTTTGTGGACGGAAATGTAGGGAGTGACAGGACCATCAACAGCGAAAGCTCGGGTAAGTGCTCGATATGGTAATTCGTGCAGGATTGGAGTCCGCCTCAACAGACAAGATCCTGGTGAATCTGCCACTGCGCATATTTTTGGATGAAAGTCAACCTGGCAGGGGTTCTGGGAAATCTTACCCAGCCGGCTTCGTCGGCAGGAACGGCCGGATGGAGGAGGCCTGTGGAGTGGGGAGAGTACCAACTTGAACCAAAGACGCACTTCTCCACGCTCCTGGTCTTTGACCAAGTCGGACCAGATTTCATTCAACCTTCCTTTCGTCAGGCATTGTCACTAAATCAAACCAAAAGGCGAGCAAAGCGGGCAAAGGTCTCCTGAGCACTTCAGGCGGAGATCCCCAAAAGGCTTGAGAAAGCGGAAACAGAGGTCAGGTGACGGGTGGAATGGTCGAATTTGCCCAAAGGACCAGGGTTGACAGGAGGAATGTCAATCACTTCATCACTTCAAAATGAGTCTTGGTAAAGTTGAGTTTGCTTTAGGAATCATGCATTCTGAAGAACTGAATAGCTTTGATATCCTTTGGGCTTTGCCGGGGTCACATTAAGCACCTTTCACTGAAAGTCCAACTTGGACTATTTTGATCGAAGTCTTGCTTGGCATCCCCAACCCCCCAAATGAAAGGAATTCCTTCATAAGCTGTTGGTTGGGAATTTGGGGTAAGTTCCAAGGGTATATTGAAAGTTCTTGGGAAGGTGGGTTGCATATCTTTAGCCATCAACAAACTGAGCAACAGACCCTCCCAGCAGATACAATCACCACGTCAGAGTAATGTAACCCAAGTACTATGCTGAATAGGTCATGCTTCACCCAATTTTTTCTTTAACAATATGACTGGATGCCTAGGGCCTGCATTTTCCACAGGTCGGAAATGAATGTCACAATGATCCACAAAAATATTGGGATCCCTATGGTTGCTTAACGTTTTTTTAAGTAGGAACCAACGTGACTGTAGTAAAAGCATGCCATATCGTGCTGATGAAAAAACACATGTTAAAACCAAGAAAATTGGAATTACAACGAAACCAATTCTGAGCTTTCAGTAGTCTCGGACGAGGGAGGCTGCAATGGAAGAAGCAGTCCATATTGTATTGTAGGAGGGTAAATCATGCTCACATCATGTTTTTTTTTGATTTTTTTATGTCCAAAGTGCATCCCCAATTACAAGGTATTGACATCCGAATAAAGTATGCTTGAATTTGTTACTTGAATCTGCTACTATGTTCCTTGGAAGTCCAAAGACTAGTTTTGGAATTTTTGTTTCCGGAAAGACTATTGATTTAGTAAGGGTTCAAATCAACAATTCCAGGGGACTATTATTTTCATGGTTTTAATGGTCTTTGACTTTTAGGGTAATTGTTTCCCCCAAAAAAGACAGGAAGTCCCCCCATCAAATGCCCCTTGAACAACCAACTTCACGAAGATATTTCAGAATCAATCCTTATCAACTTGACTTCCTTTACAGCCTCCGAATTTCAATGTTATTATATAAGTATAGATACCCAAAATTGATCAGCATAGCAGCATAGCAATTTTTTGAAAGGCGGTGCATCTTCCAAACCATCATTCTTGGTATCCATCTTAATTTGTCTCCAGGGAGTAGGGTTTAGTATCTTACAAAACAGGTTTGTCTTTCGACATTTTGGGCAAAGCTTCAACAAACTCAAAACAACGACTTGTGCAATGAAAAAACTTGTTATTTGCTGTATGTAAGGGATTAAACTAACCAGTTATATAGGGATTATTATACGCTATAATAAGGATCCCTATTAACCAACCAGGAGAACCTATGGTTCAATGTCATTTCAGGGTTTTGATCACCGCACCGTTTTAAGGTGGCAGGTCTGGCACGAAATTCCATGGCAGCCACCAGTGCAAGGTGCCGCCATTTGGGGGTTGATCCAGGCGGTTGCCCATGTTGATGCCTAGGTGAGGAATGAAAAAAGGGCCCCTGGTTGTTTGGGGTATATAGAGGATGACAAACTAACGGTGGTGGCAACTCAAATATTTTTCATGTTCATCGCTGTTTTGGGGAAATGATCCAATTTCACGAGCATATTTTTTCAGATGGGTTGAAACCACGAATTTGTTGATGCCCGGTCTACCTAGAGCCCCTTTTTGATTCTCTGTTTTTGAAGGTCACAGCCCCTTTAAAGCAAGGCCTAAATTCCAAACGAAAGAAGGGGCCCCATTTGGGTTCAGCAGCCAGGTGGTAGTTGCAAATAATTTTCTCTTGACCTCTACTTACTTGGGCAGGATTCCCATTTTTGACTATATTTTTCAAATGGCTTGATTGATGTGAAACCTCGACTTTTTTCTACCTGTCATCAACTAGTCTACCCTCATAAGGCATGTAATCAATCAAATTATTGAAAACCCCTGAATAGGATTATGATGGATTATGATGGATTCTGAAATAATTGGAAAATCATTGGAATCACTATTTACCTTTACTTGAATCCCATTTCATTTAGTACAGATTCTGATACTCAATGAAACCGTGGGATTTGTTTTAACTAGGTCGACCTTCTGATTAAAATTCACCACCAAATCTCTACCTATTGCCACGGATGGTTGAACGTTTTGATCAGATGAAGAGGCATTTTGCCCGGCATCAAAGGTTGAAACCTGTGTTGTCTACTGCAATTCAACTTGGTCAGATGTCCCAGACGTCCCTAAGATCTTTGGTTCCGATCCTCAAAAATCATGGGGGACAAGCACTTCATCTAGATGAATTGGAACCATGGGTTTGAAAGTACAATGTGAGACAGGAAAACAAACACAACAGCACCCAGAGAATCGTTGGACCTTCCTATAGAGGGGATTGACTCGGTATAGCTTCTGGGATCTTCAAGCCACCAGTCTTTACAAAAAAATGCTAGCTGGTGGTTTCAAATATTTTCTATGTTCATCCCTAGCTTGGGAAATGATCCAATTTGACTAATATTTTTCAAATGGGTTGAAACCACCAACTACTAGCGCGTTAGTAGCATAGTGTTCATATGTTTTAATGATGTAGGTGGATTACCTTCCACGGAACTCGCACATTTTCACCATGGGAAAGGAAAATCATCTCAACAAGGTGCTTTGTGAAGGGATGTGTTAGTAGTTCTAGGGGTGATGATACCTCTACCTCTCTTTTTTCCTGAATCATTAAGAATCGATTTTTTTGGGTGGGTCTGAGTCAATAATTGTTAGTTGTATTTATTTTTTTGTTTTGTTAGCTTTTTCATTTTTTGTTTCCCAATCATTCTCAATCACTGTTAGTCCATTAAAAGATCAGAATCACAGAAGAAAAAGCAGCCGCAGGATTTTCCATTTTGATCAACTAACTAATTAATTGGTGATTTGGTGCCCGGTGGTTTGGATTCCTAGGACGAGGCGAAAAGATTGGTCCTACTTTCAGGGGCGAAAAAAGGTTACTGTAACTGTTAGGTTCAGGGAGGCTATGGTTGTCCAAATCAATGAAACATAATGACTTTTAAAGTGTTTGGGACAAGTTTGTTTTTTTTTGTGAGGAATTTTCAGAGTCCAAACACATTGAGCTTTGTAGTGGAAGTGGAGGGAATATGAGTCGTGAGAAACAAGCATCAACAAGCGCAAACTTCACAAATTTCATACCGACCACAGCGCCAGTTGGTCAGCCAAATGGTGGTTTAGTCAGGAAATCCTCCAAAATGACCGAAACATTCAGGTTTAGGAATTCTTACTAATTTGCCTAGATTATAATGGAAGTGCTATCATGTTTTTGTTTCCGACTTGATACGCAAAAGGAACCCCTGTATCCCACAATGGTGTATTCTATTCCATTTCAATGAATTGCTGATTATGGAAGAAAGGGTATATTTGCACCTCCAGATTAAAACAGAGTCATGTAATCATGTTGAACTTACTATTATACAATGCCACATAGTTGCATTCCCAAAGGCTGTGATTGGAATTTGAATGTATGATCAGGGGCGTGTCCCCCAGTCTTAGCAAAATGTATTAAGAGGGGATCCCCTTCTGAATAAGATCGGGGGTGGTGGTGGATTTGATTGATTTTGTTTTAGCATCTTTCTGCTTGAGCAAGACACGAAGTCCGTCGCTCCTGTTCAGGCCTCTCTTCTCATCAGCAAATTCTAAGTTTCCTACAGGTCTCATTAGCCCATAGGATCCATGTTTGGTATATAATATATATACCTATTTACACTTACCATAAAAATCAACCATAATCAACCAAATGTAGGCAAATATACCATACATGGATCCTATGGGTAGGGGAAGCAACATGTTGATACAAAAATGACTTGGAGTCTAAGACCTTGGACGAAACGTTTGCAAACAAAAATCTCTTTGCAAACGATGGTGATTCAGAACAACGCCGCGGAAGGGATTATGATTTAGTACTCAAGGAATCTGGGTTACGTCAACCCAGATTGCTATGGTGTGAAGTCTACTGTCTTAATTGGGTAGCTGACTAGATAGGCGAAATACACATCCATATAATTATAGTTTGAATTAACCACAATATCCGCTCATTGTTCATGTCAATGACTTAGGAAACCATTTAAAAAAAAGGTTGAGTCAACATGTTTAGCTTGCAAACAGGGCTTCATTGGTTTCCCGTGCGCATTATTTTTTTGAAAACCGACCCTTCGGAGCGAGCCGGTCATCCGAAACAACAATGCTTCCTCCTCTGGCAGCTGTGAGTCGAGGCGCGGAAGGGAAAAAACATCTAGGTGGTTTCAATTATTTTTCATTTTTACCCCTACTTGGGGAAGATTTCCAATTTGACTAATAGTTTTCAAACGGGTTGAAGCCAAGAACTAGAATCATATGCGCTCCCGTAGAGCCCATTCCCCCTGGAAAATGAAAGACGATTTTCCCCTAGAAAGGAACCCAAAACTCAACGGCGGTGCCATGTTTCAGGGGACATTCTCTTCGTTTTTTTCGGTGGAGGATATTAATCCATATGTCAATATCCTTGTCTTCCAATCATCCATTTTTGGGTGTAAACTCGCTGGATTCGTTTCAGGGAGTGTAATTTCTGTAGCTAGCTGAGCGCGATCTAAGGTAGGGGATTGTGCTAGCCTTGATGATAAGGATTATTGGCATATTTATTCATATTTCTGTTGTTTTGTGAAACATATGTATATCCCCGGAACCTGTGTGTCCTTTATTTTGGTTGAACCCTCCAAAACAAGGTCTAAACTCCAATTAAAACAAGGGTCCTTTGGGTTCCAGGTATGTATATACGTAAATA
>DF241946.1:0-66798 GCA_000507305.1 Breviolum minutum Mf 1.05b.01 | reverse complement strand
GATTTGTCTGTCTCTTTCGTTCTTTGGTTCTGTCTTTACTAGTTTTTTTTTGGAAAATCAAATCTGAGAATCTCACCTGATCTGACATGTTGTTGGAATCTCCGGAAATCATTTTCCGGGAACCAACGGGTTGGAGGAATGGGTTGGAGTTAGGTGACCCCCACGGGTTGGTTCGGTGCCTGGGGCCTCCAAGCAGCTTGAATTTCCAGGTGCCCATGTGGCATATCCCTCCATGCCGTGCGCGTATGGAGGCGGGTGGAACCCCTCAGGTGGTCAATACGACATGTCCCAGGCAAGGAGATGGGGAATGAGGGGCGAAAAGCTATCTTTGTTTCCTTGGTGGTTTTGGATTATGGTTGAAAGGAAATTTATGGAAATCCCATGGAAATCCCACCATGTTGGCGCAAAGGTCCAAGAAGCTTTTCTTTAGTTTACAACTGTTTGGGGTGGTTTCATTTTGATTTTGGGACATCCCCAGCTTTTGTGTCAAGGTCTTGATGCATGTCACATGCCACTGCGTTTGTTTTGTAGGGGCAGATGCAAGGATGGAAAAAGATGCAGTTCGACACGTGACACTCGATACTTTTTGATATAGGTTTACAACTTCTGTACTACATATTAAAGCCTGGCGAATGAAAATTTCTATGGGCGATTTTCTCCAATGATTTTGATTCTTTCGGTGCTTTCAACCAAGTTCGTGCGGTGCCTAGGCATGGCAGGGGCAAGCTGGAGGCAACTACGACTACTCTCAAGATCAGGCAGAGAGTAACGCGGGCATCCCGGAAAGGTGGTAAAACATGGTAAAACAAACAGATGCAGCAGTTTTTTTTGTGGTTTCCCTGGTCAGGTTGGTTTTGGGATGGTTGGTTTTGTTTGAAATCTGACAGTGTAGCTTCTGATGCCACGCACTTTCTGACTGCTTCATTTGAGGCTTCAAAACAGTCAAAGAATGAATATGCAAACAACCGATGCGATTCAAGCATGCATATGCCTCTAAAGTGCAGCATTGTAATATGAGATATCATTATAATATGGTAAATCCATGATCATCGTCCACAAGGTAGGAACTTACCTCCAACAAATCTTCCACGTGGTACCCCGGGGGTGCATTCCGTTTCAGTTTCAGCCATGGCCAGTAATCACAAGTTGGTTTGCGCCCGAGCCGCGCGACAGCAATTTGCGGGTGCCTTTCAACAAGCAGTCAGAGATTACCGTTGGGCCAAGCTTTGTGCAGCCACTTTGCAAGGCTTGGATGCGTATCTTCCAGATGGCTTATCTTTCCGACCTTTATCTTACCTCTATGATGATGAAGTAGCTCGATTTGCCTGGGAAGGAGCTGTGATTAAAGACAATCAAGATGCTTCTGTGAGGAAAAGCCATTTTCGTGTTCTGGCACGTACTCGGCCTTTGCAACCACAAGAGATCGATTCGAAACTCTATGAATCCTTGAGCTCGGAAGATGGAAATCACTCTATCATTGTACATGATGGTCGTGTACATCGAGATGGTCGAACGATCTATACAAATCATTCGCGATTCTGTTTGGATGGTGTCTTTCCTCAAGATGCCAGCAATCAAAAGGTCTTCCAGGCATTGCTGACACAGACCTATCATGAAAGTCTAGGGACTTTAAGATTTCCAAGGTGATTGAACTAACATTGATAGAACTTCCCCCATTAGACTTATGGAATTTTATGAAGGGCAAATTGTTGAATTGAAACATCTAGTTTTTCAGAAACTGCCAGGTGGACATGTTCGTTAAAAACGTCTATCGACCGAAAGTCGATTCTTGCCATTGAAACAGAGAAACTCTGTTTCTTCCGGTAATGTTTCCTTCCTTCCTTCTCGTTTCAGTCAATCGTTCACTGTTGCTTAAGCCTGCGTATTTGAATTTTTGCTATTCAAATTCAGATCGCCAAATTGTAGAATTGATTCTCACAGCAACTAACCATGCGAAGAACATGCCAGCCGTATCGACAGGAAGCTGCTGAGCCGCTTCTGCATGCAGCGTTGAAGGGTGGTCGTTCAAGCTTGATCTTTTTTGGTCAAACAGGCACAGGCAAGACCTACACGGCCCGTGGAGTTTTGGAGGCGAAAGCGGGTGGAAATGTGAAAATTCCATGGAAAAAAAACCACCGCAATGGCTAGTTTGTTGGGGTTCCATTGTTTATCAATTTTTCACCTTTTGTTTTAAATATATATAGATGAGACAACTTTTCATGTTGGATTTTTAGATCTTCACTTCTCATTGGCATATCATGATGCCTTGGGCAGGTGATGATCCAAGAGATTTTTGACCGCGCTCAGGGAGTAGAACTCTGCTGTTATGAGATGGCAGGTACCCGTGGTGGCCGCGAAGCCTTCTTTGATCTGTTGGCAGATCGCGGGCAAGTGAAGTGTCTCACTGGTGAGGATGGCAATGTGCATGTGCGTGGAGCACGGAAGGTGTGGATTGTGGATGAGTTTGGGGTGACAGGTGACAGTTTAGGATCCAATTTATCTGAAGATGAAGTGATTCCACTTCTCCAAGTGAAATGTCAGGACACAAAGGTCTGGTGAATTGGGGTTCAGACGCAGGCCGAAAATACATCGGTCATTAATTCACCTTCATCGATTCAGTTGATGTTCAGTTGGACAATTCCAGAGTTTTACGTGAAGAGCAATGCTTGAGAAAATACCCTCAGCACTTTCACGTGTCTTAAACGAAGGTTATTTCCACAGACGTCCCTACAAGCCTACAAGAATTTGGTTGACCATCTACAAAAATGGTTGTGTGATCATATCCTGGCCGCCAGATTTGTTGGGTACCAGTGAACGAATTTGCATGAAATTTCGAGTCCATTCATCTCATGAACATCAGGTGCTGTGTCGAAGTCCTGACGAGCTGCGTGACACCATCGCCATGGCGTTTGCGTGGCGCTCCTCTGAGTGTACGGAGCGGAATGAGGCAAAGCCAAGACTTTGTTGGTTTGGGTGAAGTTAAATTTGATGTAAATTTGTATAGTTTGGAGTGCTTGAAGAGCTTGGAAGATATTGCCTGCGGTTCAATTTGTTGTAGCAAATTCGTTTCGAATTTTAGCTTAGTTGTTGATTTGAAAGCGGTCATCTTTTTTTTCCAGGCCTCTTCTCGGTCTCATTGCATCTTGGAGTTGCATTTTCTTCCAAGCAAAGGTATTCAAGATGCAGATGCCCCTGAGCCCTTGCAGGGTTTGTTGCGTGTCGTGGATCTTGCAGGATCTGAGAGGAATTTTGAGACTCAAATGCATAGCCGATCCATGGCGGAACGGGGAGGATTGATCAATTATTCCCTGTTGATGTTGAAAGAATGTGCCCGGGTGATGCACAACCGAAAGGGTAAGGAGACTGAGAAGCATGTGCCCTTTCGATCTTCAAGATTGACACATTTGTTGAAGAGTTCCTTTACAGATCCATCTCATATGACGACAGTGGTAGCGACTTTATCTCCGTCTCCAACAGATGTGGAGCACTCCTTGAACACCTTGCAACATGTGGGGATGATGCGTTCTGCCAGAGTCTGGGAAGAAACACCCATCACTGTGGACAGAAACAGTACCACAAGCGCTGGTTTTGATGCAGTGCAGGGTCGTGGAAGGGCACTTCACTCCAAATTGCAGGATGCGCGAAAGGGGCAGTTGAACTTACATGCTTTTCAGATGAAGACACAGGTTGGAAGATGGTGGGTTTTTGGATGGGAGGGGGCTCAGATCATCAGCTTTCACTGGATTGTGATGATTTTCTTGAGGGTAGGATGATACAATAAATGATTCCAGTTCCAGCTTTAAAGTTGGATCACAGGATTTTGCTTTTCCCTGATCTTCTTTAAGGTCAGGCCAAAAAAACACCAAAATCACACGTTGGATGGGTTCCTTTTTTGGGGTAAAAACAATCAACAAACCAACATCAAAGCATCAACCAAGTTCAGTCATCCTTTCTCTAGGTGGTGGCAACTCAAATATCTTTGATGTTCACCCCGCAAATTGGGGAAATTTCATTCGCTCCAATTTGACGGTCGCCACTCCTTTCTTCAAATGGAAAATGGGTTGGGTTGGTTCAATTCAACCACCAACTGCTTCTTTGTACCTCACTGTTTTGTTGTGGGTGAAACCTTCGGCCAAAAAAACCCGCTACGCGCCGCAGAGGTGGGAGGCAGTATCATCAAGAATTATGAAGGTGATACTGCTAAGCTGGAGACCTTTATTGATGCGCGCTGGCATCGTGAGCTCCAGGTGAAAAGGGGGGTTGATGAATTTTTTTTGGGGCAAGGGATGTTAAAAGGATGAAGAAATGAAGGATGAAGACATTGAGAAATGTAGTAAAAGTGACATGAGCAATGTTAATTTTTGAAAGTATTGCTGCAATATTGGCAGGGATGTTTAATGATATTGTATGTTATATATTGAGGTTGTGATTGTGTTTTCCCTTGTTACAAGAGGATTGGCATGGATCAGCAGTGTAATTATGCCGGACTGGCCAGACTGGCACATGATTACTGTAGATGCTATGCAGTTATCCCAAACAAGCACACCAGTTCGGAATGCTTGTTTTTTGTTTTTGATGGGTAATTCCATGTTTTTTGGCCTGCAACTTTGTTTTAAGGGAACTGCTGGTATATATTTATATAATCAGTCTCCATTCATCCAAATTGAATCTCACGTCACATGAATCAAAAAAGAGCCCCCCAAAAAAGGATCAAAAAGGTAGTTTGTATAGGAAAGAGACCATGTTTCAAGTTTTTCCAGGTACAGTAGTTGAAATATCATAATTCACCCTAGGGTTGGATGGTCAATGGTGGCTTACAACCCTCTGCTTGCTTTGCAGGTGAAGGTGAAGGAGGACCCGACCTGGGGGAATGATTGGCGGATGGAGAGGAAGGATTTGGTAGGTGAACCTGCGTCTTTTTTTGAGTGGAAATTGAAATTCATTATGGCTGATTAACGGATATACCTTTTCAGAGATGCGGATGAGAAATTTATGGCAGATGGCAGATGGTTTGAAAGGTTTGGTTTGTTGTTCCTCTTATGATGACGTATCTGACTTTCACAAATGTAAGCCCCTTCAAAAAGATGGTGAACAGGATGTTTCTTTGAGGAAACTGTCAGTAGATAGCAGCCAGAATCCCAGATCCAGTTCACAACTGCTGAAAGAAAACTAATCTTTACAGGGACTAGTGTCTCATTTGAGCAAGATGATCTGAATTAAATCCTGGCTCTTTGACACAAGTTGAAGGAGATTTTCAGGACACAGATTTCCCATGCAAAGCTGACAAAACCACAATCTGTGTACACGCTTTTCAGGAAATCAAAGAGGTAGGAATACAACACCAAAGTTTGGTTCTGGTAGGGTCAAGACCTTCATCATCATCATCATCATCATCATCATCATCATCATCATCATCATCATCATCATCATCATCATCATCATCATCATCATCATCATCCGCATCCTGATCCTCATCCTCCTCCTCCTCCTCATCATTATCATCATCATCATCATCATCATCATCATCATCATCATCATCATCATCATCATCATCATCATCATCATCATCATCATCATCATCATCATCCGGACACTAGGATTTGATGTTTTGTGTATATCAATGAACTTGGACAGTTTTGTGCGAAGCATTCGCAAGTCGTAGATCTGAAACCTGTTGGTTGGATTGATTTCACGTTGGATGTTTGGCTATCTATATGGGGGTTTACCGGGTTTACCCAAAATAGTGGTACCCCAAACGATCATAGGTTGGATAGATACCTCTAAATAATTTATGTACATTTATACAGATGATACTAAACTGTACATCACTCTCGGTTTGCCCAATGGTTTTGTGGGATTACCACTATTTTAGATAACCTCCATAAGCCCCAACTGCATATGTTTTTTCCCGATGCACCGGTTAACATCCCAGGATGTTTGGGTGCTGCGCGATGCTGACATGGAAGCCACTCAGATACTAAGTAGCTGGCGTCAGGAGCAATGGACTGCCTCTAAGGAGCATGACTTGCATCGTTGGAGCGCTGAAAAACTACAGATCCTCGGCGGCCCTGGTTGAAGCATTGGTTTTTCAGTTTTTTTTGTTTGGCACCCCTTGGAAGGTTTTTTTGTTTTGAATGATATGTCAATGTCATTTTGCCGGCCTATTTTTTCGAAATTTCTGGGTTTTGTGTGAAGCATCGCATCTTTTGTTTTGGTAAAATTTCTGCTCCCTCCCACGAAAAATGACTGGGACGTTCCACCAAGGAGTTTTGTGAAGTCCTTGGACTTACCAGGTGTGGAGTTGGGCAACCTTTGGAAATCGAAGCGTTTTTGGCAGTTTACTTCTTACAGTTTCTGTTGAGGATTAAATATTCATTTCCATGTTACTTTTTTCAGTAAAGGGTAGTGAATAGATGAAACCTTTAGCGGTATCATGTTGATAACTTTGATCTTTTTGAGTCAAGCAGGTGCATTCAGTCCCGACGGAAAGGAACACATGGTTCACAAGAATTGATATGAAGCAAGAACAACGACAGACCAACCACCAGTTCTTTTCCAAAGCCAACTTGAAGAAAAAGAGCGAAAATTCGAAAAAAACTCACCCACCCCCCACCCTAAAAAACCAAACTTCAGCTTTTTTTTGGGAAGGTGAGGTGCGTCTTCCTTCCACCATGACTGGAGCACAGCTGAGTCGTTTGGGTTCCCGTGGCTTGCATGCCATCTGCAGCGATGCGGCGACCTCAGAGGCCCTGCAGCAAGCCTTGAATCAACAGCGGCACAAGAATGGAGCCGCGGCTGTGGCCCATCGCCTGCGTATTGCCAAGATGACAGCCTTAGGAAATCATAAGGTATCGGGTCGGATTTGGTTGGTTGTAGGGTGTTTGTTGGGTTGGGTTGGGTGAGATAAGGGTAACAGAGTCTTTGGGAAAAAGGATGATGAAAAGTCAGATGGAATGAGAATGAGAAGTGATTTGTTGAAGAGCTTCTGAATTTATTCATGGAATACTGTTCACGAATTTTTGATTTGAGATTCCAAGGATACTCGTTTTCGTGGTGTGTGTGCAATACCATGAGCCACCTGCGCAGCAGGTGCATGCTGCTGTGGAGGAACTGGACACCGACACGCCGGGGGAGTCCTCATCTCCGACCCCGATGGAAGCTTCGGATGTTGCGTGATGGCAGCGGAGCAATGGATGTTGTTTTTTAGGCTAAAAGGGTGTGAAGGGTAAAACAGATTGGAAAATGAAACTGGGTGAAATTCAGGTAAAATATTAAAACTATGTTTTTGCTTTTGCTGTTTGTTTCTACATATTTTGTTTTTTTGTTTTCTTGTTTGCAGTTTGAAGCTGCTTGGAATTCGGGACGCTGTGTTTGTGCAGTTCTTCACTAAAGCGTTGAAGCGTGGTCACATTAGTGGCTTGGTGATGGTGTGTCAAAAGCGAAACTGGTACAGTAGATTTGCACTTGACCATGGGCTTAGAGAGGACCTATACCTGGTTGGACGTTGAAACTTTGACACACAGACCCACATCTATTGAAAGTCTCAAAGAAAGGAGACATAGAACGCACCCTTCTCCCCAGTACTGATCCAAACTTTCAATGGAGCGGTGTGGCAAAAAAGGGACGTTGTGACTGGATAAATTGGACAGTTAGTGAAACAACTCATTGCTGGACAGATCTGAATCGAGCAAACCTGAAACTGGAAGATTCTGTACTGCTTTTGAGATAAAGAGCATGGCAGCATTGCACTTGTGGGTGTTCAAAAAAGACCTAGAGGACCTATGGTCTTTTGCATATATCATTTGCAACCAAGCTGAAGAGCCAGGAAGAAGTCGACTGGCACGAGCTGCGACAGGTGGGGGAAGCATCCTGATCAGTTCCATTTCTGAAGTTTCAGTTGATCACTTGAGGATGAGTTGGTTGTAAAAATCAGCTTTTATGAATCCCTTATTATTTTGGTGAATGAATCCTTCAAATAAAATCCAGCTTTCTGAATTTTGACGACAACGCTCACTTGCTTCATGAGTTCAAGGATTGACATCTCCTAGCAGTCAGGACCATGACTCCCCCAGCTTGCCACGCCCAATCCCAGGCGGAGTGGTTGCAACATATCCAAAACCAATACTTCAGCAGGCAGGACTTGCAGATAGGCAGATAGCAAATATCATTTGACAATGCGTTGACTAGTATGACGCTTTCGTTTGCTAGCGTGCATGGATTAGTCACCTACAATGGATCACAATGGCATATTTGCACGATTCATTATTTTTTTTGCATATTTTGACCACGGACGTTCTGATTCAATACTTTTGAAAGTGCACATCCACCGACATGGACTTTCCTCGTAGAACCGCTGTTTGTAGATGCTGAGCCAGGTGGAGTGTCGACAAGCAAGATGAAACTTGGATGGTGGCATCAAAACGTCTCCCCTTCGAATAGCTCCAGCTGGTTTAGTGGGAGATGACCCGTTAAGGAAGTGTCTTTATCTTGGTATGGGACCCATTTTCTACTGGTTGCCACGGTGTCGCAGGGATCATTAAATCACCCATTTTGAGGGCGATCAAACAAGCAGCAAATGTGCGGCAATTTTGAGGGATTTCCCCTGAAAAAAAGTGCATTGTTTGGGTTTCGGTTTTGGTTGGAACTTCAAAAAACCCTTCAAAACTCCAAGGATCTCAGAAATCACCTTGCTCTCCGGCTCAAGACTTAGGAGTGGCAAGCCTATCAAGCCAAGTTCAACTCTGCCCAAGATGCAGGGTGGACCGGTGACCAAGTGAAGGCTGGAAAAACTTGGTGGAGAAAAATGGTGAGAACCCCCTCATTTTTATAGAAAGTAAAGGAGACTTATTTCAAGATTTATCCGTTTTTCCGATATTCGGTGAAATAGTAGGATTCATTGTGTGGTTTACAACCTCTTCATTATTTCTGAAGATAGCTTGCAAAGATTGGTGATGCGTTACCAGATTGATCAAATTCTGTTGGAATCCGTAGTTTCGGCAAGGAGACTTCGCAGGCTTCTACGTGAGACCCCTCCCCCAAAGGGGCCGTTGCGCTGCTTTTTCAAGTGCAGATGAGGGACTAGATTTCTAGATGTATGAGTCGATGCCAAGGTTATCTAAGATGTTCATTGTTCATAGATGATTTCCGAGTCGCTCTGATGATGTTGCTGAGCTTTTTTTTGTTTGAGACTGCTTAGAAATTTCTGAATTGACATGCAATAAAAGAACTATTTCCAGTTGAAATTTTGCTTATGTTCAACCTAGATCATGAAGTGGAAGGTCGTAACGTCATGGATCAACCAGCCTTTCATCCTGGCCTTGGTTCAAGGGAAGCCTTGGACTCATCCCGGATAAACATGTGGAACATAGAAATGAGAGGAGGTTCTGGGGCCTTCATTTGTTAGTTTCCAGTAGTTAACTTCAATGAGACCATCAACAGCAGAAGTTTTGAAATTTGAACGCTTTTCATGAGATGAACATGTTCATTTTGGTTTCAAGATTGTAGGCACTTTTCTGTTTACATTCTCGGAGTTTCGGGGGTTTTTTCGAGCCGAGACAAATGGGTGGGTGAAGGGTTCTCTCCTCCTGGTCTAAGACGAGGAGAGGCCTTCAGGTTGCTTCGTGGTTCGAACCTTGTTTGAATGCCTTCCGTTTCTCACATCCAAAGCTCTACCAAACAAAAACATCATGGTGTTTTCAATGTTACTAAGGCCTAAGGTTGTCATTACATCCCCCCAGCAAAAAGAATAAAATGTAGCATCTCTCTTTGGATTTCCTTTGCAAGAATCATTTATATAAAGAGATATTATTAAAACGACATAACAAAAAATATGGACAACTCTTTTCCCAGCTGGTTTTCTCCTTTTTTTGTCCACCCCACAACTCTTCAACTTCCATGCAACTTCCATGTCCTTCCACGGCCTGGGACATCGCCGCCGCGGTTGAGCCGTGTTTCATCCAAGTTACCACCCGAAAAGCTCGGTCGGGGTGACTCGGGTCACCGAGCCTTTCGGAGGGGGATGAGATGAATGGTCGGAAGGCTCAAGGGGAGGGAAGGTTGAGTGGGTGGACAGGTGCCAAGCTAAGAGGAGGTTGGGTTGGTGAAAATTTTTGATGTTTGAGCAGTGATCAAAAATACCCTGGTGAGTTGTGATTTTTGTTTTTTTTGGGGCGATGAATTAAATAGTATCCAGTCATGTAGGGATTATAGGCTATTATAAGCTATTGTGAGGATGCCCATTAACCAGCCAGTATCAGGGAATGTCACAAGGGTTTTGAACACCCGCTCACCTTTTTATGTTTTGTGAAAATTCAAAATGAGAAACAGATTAGGGAGGATTGCTATTTGCTGTGTTTATTTTCTTAAAAAATCATTTCGACCAGAAAAACTCTCGCTTGCGGTTGGCTACAATTTGGCTGTTGGGGATACTACCGGAGCTTATTTATTGAAATCAAATAAATCAGAGAACTTTCCCATACTTTCCCACAAATTTTGGTAGTTGCAACTGTACTTTTGGGATGCAAAGTCGCCAAAAGAAGTCTCCCCCAATCTCAAAATCAGCCATGAAACTCTCCAGGGATAGAGCTATGGAACGATCCCCATGGTTCATGTTTGGTGAATTGTGAATCGCTGATCTCAGGCAACTTCACTCAAAATATTTGGCTGACCAGTTCAGCTAAGGTAGTTTCTCTCAGTCTTTGCAGGGCTTTATACATCCCAAACTGTAAAATAGCCAAAAACTTCTGATGCATCAACAGTTGCAGTAGCACCTACTCAGCAATCTGTGTACCAGCTGAGGTTCTTTCTGAAAGGGATGGTGAGGGGGCTTGGAACACCTGCGGTTTAACCTGTACATTGCCACACAGGGAAAACCTGACGAGATGAATGAACCGACGACTCAGACATCAGAATTTTTAGTTTTCAAGCTTTAGTTTGAGGGTGTGTGACATGATATATCATTAGTTTTGTTTGCAAATTGAAGTATAATGTCAAGGCATTTTGTTACAGCTTCATCCAGTGTCTACAAAGACTTGGGCCGATGTTCACTTTTCTTCATGAATGCCACTACCACTCACACCTTTTCCAAACAAAAACAAATGCTTCAAACAAACCCACGAAACTTGGCTTCCGAAGGCAGTCAGCACCACTGGAGTAGTTCCAGAGGCATCCGATATGTTGGTCGAAACAGCCAAGCTCCCAGCATTGTGAGAAGAATTTTTGTCAGAAATTGGTTGTAAGTTGTACTGCGAAAAAATAAACGTCTCTACATCTAAAGTGTGCGGAGAGGGATGGGTACCCTGCTCGTAGCAGTTACGACCACCTATACGTGTATTTACGAACAAGTGGTATTGGCTTACTCACTCTGAAACTTCGCATTTGCTCTTGGTAAATGTGAAAGTCAGTTCAATGTCAGGTCTATTGCTGTCAACTAGAGTCTGCTTTCAGGAAACTTTTCGAACGGTCCTCTTGAGTTGTTTTCTCGCAAAATTGAAGCTTCACAAGATTTAGTTAGAATGTACAGCTGTAGAGACTTCGCTTTTGGCAATAGGGCCTTTAATGCAAAAAAACATGTGTCAATTCTTAGCAGAATGACGTTCCTGATAACTTCGGAGTCTTTACATGGCCGTCTTTGGTTGTTTGACTAATACTTTGCATCCTTATCCTTTTTAATGGCTTTATCGACTTGACCTTGTTTTTCTGATTTTCCTCTTGGTGTTCTACCACTGTGTCGTATATTTTGCGCTGAGAGGATTCTTTGCACATGAATCACCATAATAATGCCAAGAGAGTTTCAAATCAATCATTCGTGTGACACAATTGTGATACACATTTTCCAGAAGCATTATTTGTGAGGCACCTCAAATTTCAATCCCCAAAATAGCCCAAATTTGACATCCATCAACCCAAATATGTAGATATTTCCAGAACCATCCTCAGTTGTAATGCCCAAGTTGACTTTTGTCGATGTTTGGAGTGAGGTAAGCTGAAAACCATCATATCAACTTGTCCCCATTTTTTTGGTAAAAAATCCCAGCAGGCCGATCTGTCAAAAAGTGTGGCAACTCAGAAAAAATGCCACTGGAAAAACTGGGGGAAATCAACACTTGGAGAATCGAAAGTTTCAAATGCAACATGAAGATATGAATGAAGGGGTTTTGCTACGCAAAATTTTCCTGGTGATCTCTAACAGGTTAGAAAATCCCTGGTGAATACCATTCAAACAGGGTTCAATTTTTTTTTCGTCCTCTATCTTGGATTGAGATACCTGAGGGTATCAGGTATCATATATATATATATATGTATATTCCACATGTTTCCTTATGTTTTCACTTTGAGCAGTGAACAAAAACATGTGTCCCTCTGTATTTTGGATTGTGGAGGCGATCTTTACTGCTGATGTCAGAAATCTTGCACCCTCCAAGTGATTGGACCCGAGGTCTAAAGAGCGATGGAAGTGCTCACGAAGCGAAAAGGTGGGCCGCCAAAAATACCCCTGGAAGGGTAACATGTTGGATTACTTGGTACGACTTTGGGATGTTTCATCATTTCGCTGGTGTTTAAGATGCTTGAGATTTTGGATGTCGGAACGGTTCCTATGTCCAACTCGTACTTAAAGTGAGGGATGTCTCCAACTCGGCCAGGAGTCCTCATGCGATTTGGAACGGACAGGCGATTTGTGTCTGGGAGATCTGACATGACTTTCTACAGAATCCATGAAAATTGTTGAAGCCTCCAAAATCTTCGACCGACCCAACGGGATCCAATGTTGCGATGATCAAGTTTGGGTGCCAGGTCGATGGTACAAATGCTCCATCATCACCACCACCAAAGGCCTTCCATTTGTGTCATGGATTTTCCAACACATCCCAGCATGCCGTTGAACTTTGGGTTGTATAGAATTAGTGTTTATACTTCTATACGATCGAACTAGCACGAGCATTGGATCAAATTGGGATTCCCTCCTTTCTATTTGGAAGATCATCTATACAGTGATACTATACCTCGCCTTAAACAAAAATTATTTTGGAGGGATGATAAGATGACCCTTCTAAGGGGAGGGTAGGGGATCAACCATTCGATCCTACACCGTCCAGGTGTCCTTCTTGGTGGAGGTACCACGAAAACGGCCAAAGAGTTTGATGTCCATTTCAGCTGTTTCAGGTTCCGCCTGGGAATGGGTTGGGATGTGTCACAAACATGTCGATTTTTTCCACCAAAGAAGTGGAGTGATTTTTTATTAGGCTTAAGAGGTAGATGTGAAGGGGTTTTGATAAGTGTTCCAATTGTTCCATGGGCTGTTTTAAAGAGGTTCAACTTATACTGATACTTAGTTCTTTTATCCTTGTGAATTCATTGATTCATATCTTGGGTTTTTTGCAGTTTATTTGTGAATCTTTGTGAATCCTTGAAATTAGGTCATTTTTTCGATGGCCTTTTTCAATATATCTTTGAGCAAAAGTTCCAATAACCTTCTTGTCCGTCAGCCTTCACACCTAGAGCTTTTCATCTCAGAATCTTACGAGCAGCTAGTCCAATTCCATTCCCTCTGTGTTGATACTGTGGATGGAGAAAATCCACCAATGGTATATATATATATATATTTATACATTTATAGATAGATATTCAACAGTAAGTACAGGAGTCTTCATTATCCCAACCAGATATTTCGGATGCATTGGTGTCATTTTATCCCTAGGGGATGGATTTTTCGAAAAAAATCCTTAGAAATCTTCATCCCTGCGACGCCTGGTCGCCTCACCACCAGATAATATGTCATTGATGATCGAAGCACTTCCTGAGTCTGGGAGCCCCGAAAATGTCGTCGTGTCACCCGACACGTCACCTTTGAAGGATTCGGCCGATCCAGGTTTTTTTGGGGGGCTGAAAGCGATTTGTAGTTTACTAATAGTTGTGGGGTTTTTAGGAACAGTTGTAATTGCCAGAGTATGTTATATCTGTGACTCCTTTCTGTATGTCTGCAGTTATTAGCTGGATGACTCCACCATGCCATGCGGCTGGATTTTTAACCATCTGCTGCTGGATTGGGGACCTTAAACTCCGAATTTGCCTCCAAAGCTCTATGCTCATACGTTGCAACAACTCAGATGATGGAACTTTGATTGCTGTTGAAACTAAATTGACATTGCTGATGGCCTGTTAATTCCCGAAACGTGGAACTTCGGTTTTTCGTGATGGCAGCTGATCTTAGGCCACCACTTCATTACCTCTTCAGAACAGTTGACGGAACCCAGTTACGCGAAACAAACAGAAACTACACACACGTGACTGCAAGGGAAGTTGAATCTTTTGATTACCAGACATAGTATGTAGTATCAAAACATGTATAGTTTACTCTTTTTAAAACTCATATGATACATATGTGCAACGCTTGAGTTTATTTGGCAAGGTTCCATTTTCGTTGGGTCAGAGTGGCCTATTTCAGAAGCCTTCCTTCCATATCAAACTTAGGTCGTTTCTGTCTATGTGATTTTGACGCTCTGCTTGTCGGTATGGCTTCTCAGAGACTCTCCGGAGCATACTGGTTGAGGATGAATAAGGCGAGTACAAAGGCCACATATGGTATTATCAGACTTGTATATATAATTACATCATACAGATGGTTGAACAAAATTGTCTTTTCATCAGTATTATAAGACTATAGGACAAATGATTCGTTGTGTTCAAAGATCAGCATGGCGCTTTTCGAGTTGAGAGCTCCTATGAGCTAATGGATGACTTGCAACATTTCTAAAAGCATCCCCTATTCCAAGCCCCAAAAGAAAAGCTTGGAAGGAAGAGTTCTGACCTGTCATTTAACTCAAAACAACAATGAAACCTTGTGTTTCGAACTCGATTTTTTTAAAATTATACCTGCCAATAGGTATGGTGTATCTGTCAATCTCTTCTTAGCCGTTGCCTCAGCGGCTGTGTTGAGTGGGGCTGGTGTTTTGTGTGTCAGAAAAAACCAAGGCTGAAATGGTTGATTCCAAATGATGTTTGCTCGAATGTCCAGAGCTTGCTTGAAGTTGAGATGCTCGTTTGGTGAAATGGAAGCCAGCATGCATGAAGCAAGAAGCAATACAGTACTCATCTGAAGAAAAACAACATCGAAAAGGGCCATAGCTTTCGAGGCCATGAACACGGACGCCAAAAGAACCATTTTGGGCATCGCATCATGCATGGCATTCTTTTTTTGCCCCATCGAAAAAAATCCTCACCTTCCACAATGATACCTGGCCGTTTGCCAAGATGCTCACAGACATGAGCATGTGAGCCACGTTCAACAGCCCAGAATCAGATCTCACAACCTCCCGGGAAGTCCTTTTGGGGAGTCATCCAAACAGGGGCCGTTTTGGGGCCCGTATCTTTCGCCATGGAAATCTGAAAAAGTTGCAGCTGCTTGAGGTGCCTGTTTTTGGTGGTGTGGATTTTCGGAATATCAAGCACCCTGATTACATTTCGGAATACTTCATACACAAGTAGTATAGATATCGAATTAACAAATTCAATGATAAACAAGTTACATCGAACACTTCTTCTGGCATTTTGGGTATCAAATTGCACATCCAACTCCAGTGAGATTGTTGAGTGGCTCTTCCCACGCTTGCACCAAAGATATTTCCTTAGCCAGCAGCGGGTACCGTGATTTCAAAGATTAATAGTCTCAAAGAGCATGCAACTTCTTTGTACAGCCGCATTTTGAGCAGGAAGGTATAGTTGGAAGGAGGCTTTCTGGGAGTTCTTGTTTGTTATACCATGCTTTTACCGAGGTGAAGCGTCAATATGGATGGTACCACTCTCCTTGGCACCTTAACCACCATGCCAACGATCCTGTCAACGGTGCTACCTACACTGCCACCAGTGGTCTTGCCGGACCTGCCAGGTGCAAGTCGTCGTGATTGGAAGTGTTGTAAGTTGCTTCAAGAGATTTGGCACCTTTACCTTTCTTTAAATCCTTTATCTCACTTATCTCACTTTTCAGTCATCCATGAGCCACCACAGCTAGGGGCTTTCCCTTCCCATTTGTCACAACATAACCGGGTTGTTGGATGGAATCTTCAACTGGAAGGTGTGGAAACTTCCACCACCAGCATGGCCAACACCACGGAATCTGTGGAACATCTCACCGTTGTGACCTGCTCCGATTTGGGCATTGATTCTGATCGAATGAAGCAATCAGAGGCTGGAGAAAATCGAAAGATAGTGACCAAACACAGGGGGTTTGTCATTCAAGCTTTTGGACTTTTTTTTGATGATTTGCCCACTTTGAGTAAAATTACATGAAGAGAGGCTCAAATGAAGAGACAAGGGAGTTGGCATTTTTCATGACTTCAGGCCAAAACGACTACAAAGATGGAAGTTTTTCAGAGGATTATTTCTTTGGGATGTACCACTTCGGGGCCAGCAGGATCGCTAGCAGCTAGCAGCTTTGGTATATTTTTTGTGGATGACTTTAGGTTACAAAGGGCGATGTGGTGGGAGCTATGCTGTCATGAGAAAAAACCACTTTTAGGGTTTGAACTTACCGTCCTTTCAACAGTCACCTGGTTCAGTGGTGTCAGGCTGGTGGCTTTTTGGTGTCAATGGTCTCTTGGCACCTAAAAAAGGGGCCTTCACGATTTGGTTGAGATCTTGGAGTGGCAGTAAATAGATGAGGCCAGTCATGGCCGCAAGCTTGGCAACATTTTCCTGATCATTCCGGTTAGACATCCTGAAATTGGGAGGGGCCACCAGCAATCTTGCCCCTGCCTAGCGTGTAGCCCATAGCCCGTCAACGTATCAGAGAGGATATTTGCAATGATTGGTGGTTACAAGGGTCTGTCTTGAGAATACCTTCCCGGCAGCCTCATATCATCCACCAGATTTTTTTGTTTCACCGATCCATCTTCTCGAGATTTTCTTCGGCCTATTACCGAGGCCATGAACTTTTTATCTCTTCTGGGGGCGCTCTTGATCATTTACCTCATTTCTCGCAGCAAACGAGGTCATCGTGCAGGGAGCACTCAGAATCCTTCACTTTTTTGAAACCAACATACAAATGATTCCTGGGCACCACCGGGGGCGATGACTATTGTTGATGATGGTGATGGATGATGGAAGATGGATGATGGATGATCATTTTTTCATCATTTTCATTATGATGTGACGTCTTGTGTGCCTCTTGAGGTGCTAGTGCCAAAGAAGCAAAGTGACGGTGCCATAGGACAGCTGGGACACGAGATTGAACTTGGAATGGTTTTCTGCAGCATACCAGTGACCAACAAGACGATCAAACATTGTGTTTGATATTGTCCATCCTTAACCTTCACTTTCTATCCTGGTTAGTGGATTATCCCAAGGTTGAACCAATGTTTGTGGGAAGATTCCATCGATGATATCCGAAATGATTTCTTGAGGTGGAAGGAAGACTCAGAAACACGACCGACCTTTTGTCAACGTGAGGCCTTTCACAAACTTTTTCAATTGGTTGTATCAATCTTTTAGGAACTTGATAAGTCTTTTGTGATTAGATTAGCATTGCTTCCTCATTAGGCATTTGGAACACAAACGCACTGTCAATCTTTCATGCCTTTTGTTGTCAAGACGTCCCTGATGAAGTTTTTGTTGACCTGATTTGCCCTCCAACGGATCGTTGGCGAAGCCTAGTAGGACTGCCGCATGAGTGGTTTCGCAGGGCATCCTAGACTAGAGGTAAAGAAGGGACAACTTTCCAGGATTTGGATTGGTGTTGTTGTTCTAATGATGTTTGTGACATGGTCATATTGTTTGAAAGAAATGATGGCTTTTATAAATACCAGTCAAATTGCCATTTCAGAAATCGCAGTTCAGGGGATGGTCCATACCAATACAAGGAGTTTCTTTAGACCATGCATGTGGTTGCTCACATTTGTTCATAGTTTTCCTTGCCAAGCCACATTCGTAGTGGGTATGAACCACGTAGGAGTAGCTTAGATGAGGTGAAGAAAGGACATAGAGAGGCACGGTTTATTCTGATGTACCTAGAGATATCAAGAAAAGTCACCAACGTCCTGCATGACTCTTTTGTAAATTAAATATCCTAACTTTCATTCATTCCTTCTCCTCCCAACCCCCCCAACACATTTTTTCAAAAGATAGCTGGATTTGCATGCTTCATCTCCAACAAATTTGGATGCACCTTTTTCAAGATGGACATCAATCCTCCAGAATGGTACGTTTTCTCCAGTTTTCTCCAGCCTCGTTGGGTCCAATTTTCCCATGAGGTGACGCCTACAGGATCGAATATGACGACATGGATCAGATTTCAATCGATGGGCAAGTCGTCGGGGCGCCTAAAGACGAGATGACTGGAAGGGTTGGATCCCCCGGAATCCCCGAAAAGTTTGGAAAAAGGGCATCCCAGTGACGAAAAAAGGGGATCCAACCCCCTTTTTCCAACACCCCTGTTTTGGTAGAAAAGCAGGAAATTTCCTACATTTATCGACCAAAATACTTTCCTTTTTTTTTTTGCTTCCCTAGGGGTTTAGTGTTTTGGGGGTTGCAGCCAGTGATGGGGTTGCTGTGTCGAAGTGGTCAACTGGATCTTCAACTTAGGGGACTTTTCTTTGAGATCAAATGAAGCATCATGACATAATGTAGAGTCCGTCTATCCCTATCCTAGGAGTATGTGATTTATATCGATTCATTTCATTATTTGGGGGCCTTTAGTTTCATGTCATGTCCAGGTGTCATATTGATATGCTTTGGGGTTCAGTGATGTAATGATCTCAGGATGTGCTGCAAGATGAATTTTAACTTCCAATTTCTACGAAATGCTACAACATACCATATTGATTTTCAATTACAGCAGCTTTTAAGGTTATCCTCGCGTGGTCTGCCTTGATTAGGATTGATGAGTGTTAACATCCAAATACATCATCATCATCATCATCATCATCATCATCATCATCATCATCATCATCATCATCATCATCATCATCATCATCATCATCATCATCATCATCATCATCATCATCATCATCAGTGTCATCAGTGTCATCAGTGTCATCAGTGTCATCAGTGTCATCAGTGTCATCAGTGTCATCAGTGTCATCAGTGTCATCAGTGTCATCAGTGCCATGGTTGTGGTTGTTGTTGTTGCGGTTGTTGTTGTTGTTGTTGCTGTTGCTGTTGTTGTTGTTGTTGTTGTTGTTGTTGTTAACATTGCCAACCATTGCCATTTCTTACCTTAACGGGCTCCCTTTTTTTCCCTTCCCTTAACCCTTTTTTGTTAAACGGACGTTTTTTGAGGTCATTCGCCTCTGCCTGTTGGGCTTGAAATTCTCCGCCTTTGGGAGCTTAATTGCTTGTGTTACTTGGCACCCAAAGTTGCAGCTCCTTGAAGGAGACGAGTTGGTGTCATCCACCAAGCAACTTGAGGTTTTGGTACCTATCTATGCCTCCACCAGTGGATCACAACAAGGCGTGCTGAAATTTTCGATGACCAATGTGACCCTTAGCTATGAAGCCAGTTTGAATACTATTGTCTCAAGAGTCCGAAGTTGTAGTAAGTCAAGAACATGAGTTCTTTCTCGGTGCTTTTCGATTTGATTCGTCGTTAATTTTTCTATTCTTCGGAAGTGCTAATATGTTTTTTTTGCTAAAAACTCAGGACTCCTGATTCAGATGAGTATGTTTTCTGGTTCATTGTGGTGGGAGCATATCTGCTGATCTTTAATTTCTTTTGGCTGATTCGTTACCTGGCGGAAGACTTTTTTTGAAACGTGGGGAAGTTTGGGTGTCAACGCAGAGTGTATCAAATGTAGGAGTGTATTGTGAGATTGGGCCAAAAAAAATGACACCAAAAAAAAAACGAGATTTGGAGGGCAGGTTTTTTTTTTTGTTGTTGTTTTGGAGTTTGGGGTGTGACGTTTGTGGCTTAGTTTAGGATGTTGAGCCCTCATGCATCGGTGAATGTGCTGAGGTGCTGAGTGGCGGCACTTCATTACGCTGCGGCAGAAGCATTTCTTGCGAAGAGCTTTGGGAAAGGACGGTATATCCGCCGCACAGGTACCTTGGAAAGGACCATGGGTTAAACAGAGCGAATCTCTGTTTTGGAAGATCCTAAGAGCTGGTGAATCAAATCAATGGTATCGCGCAAGTTTTTCCTTTTTGAAGGTCTATTCAGGTACATATACCATACAATCTTTAGGTTTACAGCAACTTATTTGAACACCTTCAAAACCTAACACAGAAAAATTGCAGAAGAAACATGAGACCCACATACACGCCGCAGAAACCAAAAAAGGAAAGAGATGTGAGAGAAACTAGAAAAGCCAAGAAGCCACAGTAGCCACCAAAACCATACACGTACTAATTCAAGACAACAGACAGCTACAAACATCCAACACATTACGAAGTACTGCGCAAGTCACAAAAGCCAAGCCACAAGAGCCACACAAGTTACAAATGCCACAAAAGCATATAAAGTCTTGAAAAACCACAAGTGTGGCAAAATCGGGTACTACACAACGCTACACAGCCGAAAATAGACACACTTTTTAGCCACTAAAAAAAACACACAGCCCAGCCATCAATTTTGCAAGCTACAAACGCTACAAGAACCAAATAACAATCAAGCTAGATGCCTAGAAATCTTCCAGCCGCTGATGGGCCGTGAAACGACCAGGCACAGTTTTCATTGATGGTGGAGAGACTGCCCACGAAGTATCAGGACTTTCTCCGGGGGAAAGCAGAGCTGAGTTGCAAAACAGCAATTGCAGGTGTTTGTTCCGGATTGTTTGTTGAGATAAAACATATAAAACACAATATCTGACACTATCTGACAATCTTTCTCTCTATGATTCCCAATTTTTCGGGGTTTTCTTTCCTGAAAGCTTGATGATATTGGTCACCCCAAACCTGGTGCAGGTTGCGCCGAAGTTGTAGCCGTTGCAAATTCCCTTCCCTGAAGATTTTGTTATTTCCGCCAGGTGGATGTATACGCGGTAGCACTCAGACATATCAACCGTGAAATATGAAAAAACATATTTTCTCCACTACCCTTAGGTGCAACAATCACCATTACATCCAGCAACATATATCTGACAAAGTGATATCTGATGGATTTTCCTTACACCTCCCACGATAGCCAAGAAAAAGGTGCCCTGATGTGGACCAGGATTCTCGAAACATCCTGTCCTTGTTCTCTCAGATCTTTCCACGTCAGTCTTGGGCTCAGTTTCTGTGTAAGGCTTGGCTAGCGGCTAATCTTTACACCCCAGCTGGCTGGAAAATGGAACGTTTGAAGAAAAAAATAGAATGAGCGATTTCTATAGGTACTTTTTTTTGCATGGAGGGTGTGTCTTGATGATGATCATCATGATGATGACAATGTCGATGACGAAGAAGAAGAAGGAGAAGGAGAAGAAGAAGAAGAAGAAGAAGAAGAAGAAGAAGAAGAAGAAGAAGAAGAAGAAGAAGAGAGAGAAGAAGAAGAAGAAGAAGAAGAAGAAGAAGAAGAAGAAGAAGAAGACGACGACGAAGGCGAAGACGAAGACGACCAGGAAGACACAGAACAGAAATAAGCATGATATATAAGAATAAGAACAATGAAACGAAGGATGAAGGTGAAGATGACGAGGAGGAGGAGGAAGAGCAGGGGAAGAATTGTGGTAGAGAGCTCTTTTATACATTGATTGTACATATTGTATTTGCTGTATGCTTGCCTCCACAGCAAGTTTTTGGCCAAGTATCAAAGTGCTGAATGAAAGCTCAGCAAGAAGACGGCCCAAAGTCGATGTCTGAGCTTCTCATTATCAATGAGTCCCCTCCTTCAAACTATATGAAAGAAGATTCAACATACATACCCAAGCCAAGGTAGATATTCGTTGCTCATGCTCTTTACAACACCAAGTAGGTGACCCAAAGCAATTACATCACAGCAACTGATCCCTGATGAATATGTCAAGTCAATTGTATGGACTGCAACATGGTTTCAATTGGGTTGCTTGTATATAGATAATTATGATATATTCAAATACACATGGCTTGGCTCTTGACATGTCTGACATCTCTATATACATATAGAATACAACCCCCTTTGCAACGCTTGCATATTGGACACCTGCATTCAAAGCATGTAACAGCAACCTCATTGATTGTTTTCGATTTTGTCTCTTCTTGCACAGTTGAGTTTGATGTTGAGATCAGGAATCATTTTTGGATTTGGAGTAAGTATACTTGGGAAGACGCTCCAGCCTGTTGCAACACTTTTTTTTTGCACTTTTCTCCAGGGTTCATTCTGCAGTGGCGCAGCGCGACACGCTCTTGTTCTACCACTTGAGGGCCTTGAAAAAAACCAGCAACTTGGCAACTTCTGGCAGCATTTCACCATGGGCACCGGACCTTGCTTCAAGTTACAACAGGGTAGGTCGGTCAATTCATACTTCATACAATTGTGGGTTTTTTGGTGAAAACATATGGGGTGTGTATGTCAACATGTACCCGATAATCAGGATAGTTTGGGATTTCTTCCCAAACCATTTCAGTTGAGAGTTGAAGAAAACAAATTTCACATCAATGAATATCAGGCAGGCCCGTCAAGCCCCATCCTTTTTTGGAAGGTTTCTCATTGGGTCAACAAAAAACCAGTCATTTTTTTTTCACCAAAACCAAGGTGATACCATCGTGGTCTGCAAGTGTTGCCAGGTTTCGGGGCGAGCGGAATACGTCATGTGACCAGATGGTAGTGATAGATGGTAGACGGATGTTCTTTTTTGTCCATTTTTTTAAAATATCTTTGACACCGTCTCAACGGATGAGATAGCTGCAGCTTCAAGTGTTTGAAGCGGTGAAGCGGGATCTTTTCTTGCTTTTTATGTGAAAGAACGGGCAGGGCTGTGTTCATCGCCAGCTGGAAAGAACAGTGCAGTTTGAGCGCAGGGTGGCGCAGAAGTACAGGCCATGGTGGTCATGGGAATGCAGCTAGAAAGTTTATCAAGAGTGTATGCAAGGTGCTGGTTTTGGTTTCATTTTGTTATATATCTAGTTTTTGCTGCCAGTTTTTCTCAAACCTTCATCTCTCTTTGGCAAGAAGCCAAGTTGACTTTGAAACCCACACCAAGGGTTTGAAGTTAAATGGAGTTTTCGACAGAGATTCAGAAGGTGTGATTTAGATCCTACATTCCAGTGGTTCTCCCAAAAGTGCGCATCTAGCAAGGATGTCGTTTTGACTGCGGCAGATGTCACCAAGTTTTTTTTTTCACTGAGACTCCCAGCATTTCCAATGATTTTCGAAGTCACAAAAAATCCCGAAAAACCAACAAAAAGGGCAAGAATCGCAGCTGATTATGGTGAAGAAAAAGTAACAAAACAAGACCACCTCCCAAGAAACAGCTGTGATCCTGGGTTGCTCCCCAATAGAAGTTTCACTTGGAGCTCGACACCTTGCCATTGGAATCCAATGTTTTTGCATGAGGGAAAATGATGGAAAACATCTCTGCATGCACCCTTCCAAAAAGTAATTAGATGAGAAGAGCATAAGGATGTTGTTTGAGGCAGAGTTAGAGGTACCCTGGAAAAAATATTGCATAGATGATAGAACCGACGTTAGATAGGTGGGGTTCCTATGTACTTCCAAACCCGTTTTTCATTTCTGGAATAGAATAATCCTGTCGAAGACCCTACCCGAGAAGGGTCCGGGAATAGGATTGAAAGCCAAGACCACAGAGTCGCAGGGTCCGCAGCAAGAGGAGCAGGATCAGCATTGACAACATTAAGCATATCTTTCAATCCCGGCATACCCTAGTGACTTGTGTGATTACGCGTTGCCGGCCTATAGGGCATTCTTTGCTTGGTCTTGTTGTTCTACGTCCCCAATGGAGTTGTTTTGTTTTTGCAGGCAAGCTGGGAAGTACGTGCAGGATTTTGCCATGGATGGACAGGCGCGGTCCCTCTAAAGCAGTTTCTATATCCCAGAAAAGATGCAGCCAATATCAGGTCCGGTGAGTCCAGTGCTCACAACCACGGTGCAGTTGTATGTCCCGTCAGATGGCCAACTGTCATTTGCAGTAGTACAGCCGTTCCATGCTAGTGGCCGTTCTACGTTTTTATTTTTTTGCAAAGCACAAATTGGTTGTTTGACTAGCCGACAGGGTCGTAAGTTGTGATGCATAAAAGTGGCTGGACATTGCGAGTAGCCCATTTCTCATGCTGCAGTTCCGTGGTTTCGGAAAGGTCGTGGAGTTACGCGACGATTTGGTATCCCAATTAGGCATCCAACAGGCACGGGGGGGGAACTGGATGCTGCCATAGCTATGGCAGGGTGGGGTTTTGTGGCAACCCTGCCACAACGTTGAAAGTTGGAGTTGCCTTGCCCATGTCGCCGGCTTTTCCAGGTCAACCAATTGTTTAGCTTTGCGCATGGTGCCGGTGAGAACGGCCAGAATGGGTCTTCTGCTGTTTCTGAAACTTGGCCGCAAAGAAAAATACCATTTTCTAGAAGTCAGAACCGAATCCAAAGCAGTGTGGACCCGGGAGAAATTTGGATACTTTGATGTTTTGGAGGAAACTTCAAATCATGGCAAATGAAGATGCTTTAGCTTCCCCTCAAAAATCCAGTTTTAGGTAAAAAGGTTCCAACCCAAACCGGCAAAATTCATGGGAACAAAGTCTCAAAAAACATAAATATCCTCAAATTTTATCATACTCTCCCATTTTCCTCCAACAAAATCTTTGTTTTCCCCCCAGCTGGTCCTCAACCCTGCTCCCCCTGAGGCCGCCCCCAGTGGCTCCGCCTGGCCGCGGCCAGCGCTGCGGCGCTCCAGCCGGCTGGACGCGGAGTCGGAGTGCGCCCCGACCTCCACGGCCTTCGTCACGTTGCGGAAGCTGTCGGTGGGGGCGGGGTGGTTGATGATGGGGGGGGGAGGTTAGGGAAGAAAAATGGAGGGTTGGGGGGGTTGGAGTAGGGAAAAATATGTGTTGGAGGATTGTTCGTGTCACCTCCTTGACGGGGTTTGTTGACCAACTTGAGTTGACCTTCTCCTCCGCAAACACTGATGCTCTTGCTGCTAGACCCTGTCATCATGCTGTGGGATACCTTTTGAGCGTAGCCGTTTGGTAAGTGTTGTGTGAGGTCTTTCCGATGGTGAGTGGGAAGTCCATCCAGGCATTTCAGTATTGTGGCGCTTGTGCAAGACGTGCGGAAGATGCTTGTTTCAAGCTTTTGGGATCGAATGAGTCTGAGCCTTGGCAGCTGACCACTAGATTTTATGAGAGAAGCACCCTGGTGGGGCACCAGCTCTTGTGCTAATTTTCCGGGGCGGCATAGCATTGCGGGGCTTCTCATCCTCCTCTGTGGCTGCTCCTCACTGGCTTTGATCTCTCGTCAGTGCTGGTTGGGCCTGTCGGCTTTGCTGAGGATTGCTGCAAGTCTCCTGGGCTTATCCAACGGTCACCTGCGGCTGGGATCAGTGCCCGTTTGGCTGAGTATCAGAGAGGGAGCAAGTGTTGACTGTGATCTTGAGCGGGTCATGCTGATTGGGCAACCTGGAATTGACAATCCCGGTCCAGAAGCTGGAGCCCAGACAGCTGCTTCCTCGAGCTAGAGCCGTTGCGACTGCTCTGAAGGTTAATGGCTTGCATTGTTTTTCCTTTGGCCAGCCACATATATATGCATTCGGCATGGCACATCGACAAGAAGTGGCAGGCTCACAAACCTGGTCAGCGCCGGGCAGTTTTGCCTCAGTCCTAGGCGGGATCGCGATCCACTGGTTTCGTGGCCATTCTTCATCCTGCTGAGATCTTCAGCCTTGCGCGAGCTGATTTGGTATTTCCTGCTCACGCGATGTTGACTTTGACATGAAGCGCATTGCATGTTTCTTCACATACGGTTTGCCAGATGTCAGCGTGGCAGGATCGACGATCAGTTCATCATCTGGATTGCTGAAGTGTTGTTCTTTCACCATCCTGCCCATGCAAAACTGTTCCTCGGATCCGTGCATTCTTGTGAGGTCAATGGAGCCTTGTAATGTTTCGAGTGATATCCTGTGCAAGCAGGAAGCTCGAGGAGCTACAACTCGAGCCTTGCGTGGAAGTGGCGCAGCATTTCTGTATATGCAATGTGAGAAGATATCCGATAGATCGCATGGAGAGGCAGGTGAGCTGGCGCCTGAACTTTAGAGTTCTACCTGCAAGACGTGGCAGCGCAGTTGTTGTCAGTTAGACCCGATTGACCACTATACCATTCGTGAGGTTGATCGTTTATCTCGACCCATTCTTTGCTCAAGGATTACTTGCAGTGCAGGATATCAGAAGTGGAAAGATGATTGCAGTGGAGATGTACAGTTTGAGAAAAAGTTCCGAAGGCAGCGCGCAGTTCCGTTCTATTTCAGTTGACAGGCAACAGAGTCATTGCGCTTGCCTGAGCAGAGGCCTATGGGACACTCAGCATTGAGCTGGTGCAAGAAAGGAAGGGATGTTTCATTATCTCTGATTCATGGATGATTGATGCTTCAAGCTTTTGGGCCTTCGTGCCGCCCCCCGGGAAAGATGATTGCAGTCGACGACAGTTTGACAGGAAGTTCATGTCAGTTGACAATCGCCAGAGAGTCACTGCCGCACAGGCCTTTGGGACACAGCATTCAGCAGGTGCAGAAAAGGAAGGAATATATGATCTAAAAGTGTTATGATTTTTGCATTTGAGTTGGGTATGGGTGAAAATAGCACGCAAAAAGTTTGATCCATACCCATTTCACGGGATCCTGAGGGTTTGGTTGGCAACTTTTGAGAAAATTGCTGCAGATTTGGGGTTGGTAACAAAATGATGTCTTAGATTTAGTTTGGAATTTGACATAGGTTACGCAGATCAAAAAGAGATAACAGAGGTTTTTGTCCAAACATGTTGAAACGGAAGCGAGGCATTTCGAAATGTTGTGCACACAAAATCAAAAAAAACCATTGGGGGGTTGCATTAAAAAAACTCAAAATGTGGCTGAAAAGGTCGATTCAAGGTGTTGCTGTGTTGGGACACTGTTATTCGTTCTTTGTTTTCAATAAACGGACCGTCGTTGGGAACACATTCAAGCTGTTGTGAAAAAAATAAGTGCATGCGTACATATCAACAAATCGATAGAGGGTTATGGAATTAATATGCATTCGCAAATTTAGTTTGTGTTTTTTTGTTCAAAATATGCGGCATGTAATTGAAATTATCAAAATCCTGCACCATTTCACGGAATTGAAACAACATCTGATTATTTCCACGTTTTAGCCCGAGTTAGTCCATCAATGGTAAACACATTGAAAAGCGAACACTATTTGTGTTAAACCCATCCAGCCAAATGCCAGGACCGAGTGATCGCTGAGCAAATTCCTTTGTTCGATGCTGGGGGCGATTCAGATGGCGTAGAGAAGGTTGTGGTGAATCCAGCCCCAGAGGAGATCACAATGGGAACAGGGTTGGGATGACATGTTGTGTTCAAAAATTGATGGATTCGAAATCAAATTCAATGTTATTTTGGATCCAGGAGACATGTTACAAACTTGAAGTGTTCAACTTTTGCATAAACGCATAGAATGCTCTCCAACAAGTTACGTGTCTCATGATCATGAGGTTCTAATGTCACATGTGTTGAGACTATTGAGAGGATGGCCTAGTCTTTTTAGAACTACATGGGTCATCAGCATCCTTTGACAGAGTCTTTTTCTTGTTTGTTTGGTGTACTTTTTGGAAGCCAGGCCGATGCCATCATTTGGGAGAATGTACAACTACCTTTGGATCACATTTTGCAACGACGCTTCATTGGTCGTGCCATTTGTGTGGTGGGAATCCTCTTTTGGTCGATCCCTATCTCTTCGATTCAGGCTTACAGTTTGAAATCGGGGTGGATGGGATGGGTGGGAATAGAAAAAACGGATGGGATGCAAGACCTACAAGATATTGCGTAACAAACCTTTGCAGCACTTTTGTGGCGATTCCAAAGAGAATTTTTACATAAAATGAGTGTAGATATGCCCCCAATCGTCCCTTAGGATTTGTATGTCATGGTCCTGGCAGGACTACATTCAGACAACACAGTGAGCAGTGATCGAACAAAATCCGGATTGTTTGGGTTACAGAAGGGTAAAGGATTGGTAAAGGGGTTTATCTAGAATACATATATATGTAAGTACACACATTATTTCTGATTATATATACACTAGACTATAAATCACATCATTCCACCCTATTGAGTCAGCCCTACATATTTTCTCCTTCAGAAAATCATCCGCCTCATCCACCGAGGCTTTAGCCTCGAAAAATGTCTTGAATGAACTGTTGCCACATGGATGGCTGGAATGGATTGCAGAACATACTCCAGTAGCTCCTTGGTTTTCAACAAAAAAAACGCCAAGGTTTCTTCGATTTTTTTGGGGGAGATGGAAGACTTGATTCGTTGGAAACAGATCTGTTAAGGATTTGATCCTAAATATGGGGGATTTGACAAAAGCTGGCCTGCAGCAAGGAGACGGTGGAAAAACTCGTTTTTTGTTTTGTCAAAAAGATCTTTGCTAGATGACGTGAGTCGTTAATTGTCGTGAGCTTTTGCCAAATGCCTAATGTCAGATCTAAGTTAAATTGTGCTTGCATTGAACAGCAAAGAGGACAAATATGTGATGAAGAAAACGGAAGGTGGTTGACCACAATGGACAATGCTGCATTGATCAATGGTTATCCTCACTGCAAGCATTCTAGCATTATAAATCTCATCTGTTTCGGGTTGGCATATATTTTTTACAAGATCCCTGCACTCTGTTGGGAGTGGCTGGTGGACGTTTAACCCCAAACCACTGGAGAAACTCGGGGCGAGGTGGAACACTAAACTTGGGTTTCACCACCGCCCAGGTCTATTCTTTGCTGGTGACTTGGCATGGTGAGTGGGCTGTGATTTCCTTGTGATGAAGTGAGAAACCTTGAGGTTCCATCTTTCTTTGGTCAGTTTTTTTTGGAGCCGTTTCCAACTGCCACAGATCAAGGATTGCAAGAAGTGGAGTGAACCCGCATGACATCTGCCGGGGAGGGGGGGTGGTTGTCGTTGTTGTCTGAGATTCTGTACCTTCCAGTGATTGCTTTGATGGCCGTGCTGGTGCTGTTGCCAATGGTAACCTTGGTTGCATTTATGGGATTTCCTCGGTGATTGAGGAAGGTCCACCCAAAACGCCATCAGTTTTGTCATCCAAAATTTGGTGTGTGCAACCGACCATTTTATTAGAACGTCAACCCTTTTTTGACACCCACATTTGTAGGTCATTTTGTATCATCTTATCATATTTGCAAATTTGCTTACTGCCTGATACTCCGACCCCTTGCCCAATTCGAAATTGTTTATTATCTCCAAGTGCATCAGTTTGCTGATTTCAACCGCCAGAAAAACAAAAACAGTTTGCATCCTGAAAAGAGCTTCTTGCATTTTTGGACAGATTTACCACCTCAAGGCTCTGCAACTGATTGCAGTCTATGTGGAGGTTGGAAAAAACCTGCTGTTTTGTGGGTTGGCTGGTAGGCTCAAGGACGTCTTGGCGAAAAGGGGGTAGTTCGGTAGTCTCTCTTTTGTAATCTCAATGCTTCAAAGTTCGGAATGTTTTCAGAAAATCATCTTCAACAAAATTTGTTTTTTTGTTGTTGCGCCTTTTTTAAAACAAAACATTCGCCTCCCGTAAATCTTGGGGAAATTTTATCTCTCTTGTCGAGGCTCGGAAATCGCAATTTGAAGTGGCCATCTCTGTGATGCATAGGTGAGGGTAGAGGGAGGTACTGGGAAGGTTTTTTTTTTTTTTTTTTCACATGTTTTTTGCACATTTTTCACCCTCAAAAAGTGGATGATTGGAATCCTGAATCACCAAAATCAGGGGGTCTGTTTGGGAATCCCAATTTGGGAGCATTATGGCTATAGCTATATGTATTTATCTAAGCTGATAGCTAGAGATGTTCCGATTCCACTTTGGGATGTTTTCTCAGAGACTCGAGGAAGCTTAGTACACCGATGAACCTTCGACTGGGGTCAGCAGCAGCAGCAACTTCAAATGGCCTGGGGTGAAATGTCATTTTTCTTGAGGTCACATCATCCAAAAGTTGGATCTTTGAACTAAGTATCCTGCAGTTGAAAGTTGTAGGCAGAAGTAGATTTGACCAATCTCCCCACATGTGACTTGGTATTTGATCCTTCTTCATCAAGACATGGTAGATTTTAGCAGCATGGTACCCATCAAACTTCCAGGTATGGCATTTTTCCCGGAATCAAGAGGTTGAGGTCCACCCCTTTTTGTTCACCACATAGCCTGGGATATTTTGGACTTGGAGGTTTTATAGGTGCCGGGTGCCCATTTTTTTTTTGACATAGCTACAGTTCTGTTGCGTTTTTTTTTTGTGTGTTTATTTTGCTAAGATTGCATTGCTGCCTGTTCAATCCATCCCCCCAAAAAAACAATGCCATCCTTCGAATGCTCAAAGGAATGACTTTCAAAGATCACTTTTGCAAGCCAGGAACTTCTGGTTCCAATTCTTCTCCCTATGGCTTATGGCACCTTGACTGCCAACAGAAGCGTTCTGCCCACAGGTGATGGAACTTTTTAGGTCCAATCAGGATCGAGGAAACAAAAGGGAGTGGTGCCAGAAGATGGTTGGTATCCCTAGTTTTGTCATACACCCAACCTGGATGTGGTTCCTTTTATGACTCATTTTCCAGCCACATTTTCCAAAGCTGCTGAGGTAAACATCTACCAGTTTTGTGGTCGACTAGAGATCCTTCCACCCTTCGGGGTCTCTCCCCATCTAGATTTCCCAGCTTCCAAAAAAACGCCAAGCGGAAAAAAGCAAAGCAGCAACTTATGGATCGTCAGGTCTTTACGAGTTCCTTGGCACAGTCCTTTCTTCAAATCATGGATCATCCCAGATGTAACTTGGCTGCGACCAAATTATTCACCGAGATAGGCCAGAGAACCAGGGGCATCCTGGACATCCCACATGATTTTGACTCTTGTAATCCATTTAAACATACGACAAATGCTACACTGCGATATTATCATTATATCATATATATATATACAGTATAGATTGAACCATCCATATCATATATATAGTATAGATTGAACCATCCCTGATGCACCAAGCAATTGTGGGGAAACACTTTTTTTCAAAGCATTCCTGGGAGTTGAGTTCTGAAAAATATCATGCTCTGAGGTGAGCTAAATTTTAGTTGGCCTATGGGGCGGAACCGTTGATGGGGTAAGTTGAGGGATTTTCCGGATTTTTCCCACCTGCGTTCCTTAATTTTCAAGGGGTAGCCACAAGGTAGCTTCATCCCCCGGTATTTCTGGTGGGCCTGATGTCTGCTGGTCCCTGATTTGACCAGCGATTTCATCCAGGCATCTCGGCCATCCTTGGTGCATCAATTCCAAAAGTATCAGCTCCTTGGCGATCCGAAACTTGGAGAGGTGGCTAAATGACCAGTTACTTAAGAAGTGATGGAAGAAGATTTGTTTGAAGGCCACTTTTTAGATGTGAATTTTGAGACGGAAATTCAAAATGAAGCGAAGATATTCAAATTTGGATGCAATGTTGGAGTTTCTTTTTTAAAGCAGAATTAGATATTCATTTGTGACCTGGAATGTTTTCATGATTCTTCCCTGTGTATGATGAGATGCCGCAACAGCTGGCAGTAGAAAAGGCGATCACAACCTCAGACAACAATGTCGTTGAGAATGATTCCAAGGTGACAGATTCTATATTGATGAGGGGCAATTTATTGACAGTTTCATCATTGTTCAAGATTACAGATTGCAATGCACCCCTAATGTATTTGGTGGTTAGGACCATTTTTCACCAGGTATCATAGTCCTTTTGTTGCATGCAGAATGGCTTTGCTGCAGGTCTACTTCACCTCGTTGCATGGCTGCAACTGACTTGCGCACAAACGATGCAGGATTTGAAGTTCAAAGTAAAAGTATAGAATTTCGACAACTTGCCATTCTGTTGCAAAGGAGTGTTTAATGATATGCATATGGATGTTTCCAAAAATGGTGGTACCCAACAACCATGGGTTTTCCTACTAAAAATGATCATTTTGGGGGTGTTTTGGGGGTACCCCTATTTTTGGAAACACCCATATATATGTATATAGATGAACGGGAAAATCTGTGGAGTTGTGAATCGCACGCGAGCAAACATCTGAAGCCCAGTCGAATAGGAACTCTTCTTGGGTAAGTTTGGCTTGGGAAGGTAGTCAGTCAGAAATGGAGCCTCGGAATTTTCGAGGGCACTTACATGTATGGCTCGCTGAGAAATTGTTATGAACTTGGAATATCTTTCTTACATCATTGGCACGGCACCTTTTTCGAGCCATTTGGCTGCGACAACCTGAGGTTTGTGATCACCAGGATAGGGATGCTGGGTTCGGTTGTCCAGGTTACTTGATGATTCTCAGAATTAACGTGTGTCACCCCCCAAAAAGTAAGTTTCCTTTTTTTAAATCCGGGATATGGACTTGTTCCCCGTTCCGAGGAGAATATTATTAGAATACGATTTTTTGAAGGGATGGCTAAAATGGTGATCTACTCGGATTGGAATTTTGCTGAATTCTCAGATGGTTGTCCCGAAAAAAAGCTGCGAAACATCTGATTTGTATATTTCTGTTTGGAAGTCGAGAAAGACTTTTCCCTGGAGGAACTTATGATCTTCAACTGTTTGGATGTCAGGATTCATTCGCGGTTTCATCCACACATACAACCAATTTTCTATGCTTACACCTACTTCAAGAGACTAATGGGTATATACATTTTGTATATTTACATGATTGTAAATCCATATTTTTGTATGCATGTATAAAACACTTAGACAACAGGGGTATGAGTGTCCCCTATTATAGTGTAGGCAAACTCTATAAGTTTCAAAGACGTAGAAGTGCTGCTGTTTTTGCTAGAAGTCCTCCCTTTTTGCGCCCCAAAAAACAGATATCTCCTGTTCTCTAATATGTCACGGCAGGATTGGTATCAGTTTGCCTTTGCTGCTACTACGACCGGAAAGTCTGTATTCCCTCTTTGCCTCAACCTTGGCTGAAGACGAAACCAGGATGGAGTCGTGAGTTCTTTATGTCTCAACATGGCGTGTATTTTTTCCAAAGGGAGAACGGCTTCAATTCAATTTGAATTATATAGTTTCGGTGGCTTACAGACCTGCAGCTATTTCAGTTTGTACTTCATTGTCCTCCAACCTCTGACTTTCTTCCGCCTTGTTTGAATACTTTTCAAATACATATAAAAAAAGATCATATATGGGACATATTTGTACACATCTCTCCATATCCCCAAAGAATCCATAGCACAAACACATGGACCAGTGTTGCGTTTCATTGCAGCCACACTGAGTTCTGGAAGCCGAAGTCTGCCAGCAAAGACACTGATGACTCGGATTCTGACAGCCAAAGTGGAGAGGATTTGACTGTGAGATGCTGGTTGCCTGGGTTGTCGGTGATGATGATTTGAGGCTTGTAATAGATGTATCTTGTATTGCTAAAAGACTGGTTTGTGGCCCAACAAAACCAAAATATGAGGGGCTCCCCAAAAAAAACCTGATTGGAATGGTTGATTTGAGTTCTGATTCAAGGGATTGTTGTTCAATCCCCTGATTTTGAGATACACCCTAACTAAAAAACCTTTTGCATGGCAGGGAGGGGTGTAAATTACAACCCAAATCCTTTCCGAAAGTTCCATCGAGTTGACAGGAGACTGAAGCGGGACCCGATGAAACCGCCGAAGCCGAGCCGAATCCGGTGTATTGTTACTTTGCTTCGGAGGTGCCGGTGCCCGGGAGTTTTTTTGGGGTCCCAGGACCAGGGATGATGTTTTCTTTTTTTTTTGTTCTGGGATGAGAAGCAACACATTTCATGCTATGTAGATGGATGTGGGTGATTTGATGGGTAGGGATTGGATTTTAGTTGAAGCGAGAGATTTTTGGGGGAGAGTTTTGGCCCAATGGAAATGGGGGGGAGCTACGCTTAAAGGTACTTAGGGTAGTTTTTTTAGGATCCCATTTTGGTGCTTGAATGAAGTCGCGAAGCCTCAAAGATCACCGACTTTTTTTGAGGTGACAAATATCAACATCGTGTTTGTTTTGGCCCTGATGTACTGTGTCGTTGCGCCTATCATGATGCCTGCATGAATCTTGGCGAGTTTATATACGGGGGTTGAAGGGTTGGTGTGATTAAATTTGTTTTTTCATCCAAGGGATGCTTTAAAAAATACTGCTTCCGCAGTTCCTCTGTGGAATTCCGAAAGTTTTTGAAAGGCATCACTGATATTGGGCTTTAGGATGCTTTCTGGAGTTGATAGATGACCCGCAACTGGACATTAAAAAACGGGACGCTGTGAAGACACCTGCGAAAGTTGCAAGTCTCAAAGGTGACCCTCTCCATCTAGTAGCTCTTTGTTGCCTTCCCTAGTAAGTACTGCAGTTCAAGAATATCATCATTTGGAAACCCAACTTGACATCCGGAATGACTAGATAGAAGAAACCATGATTTCCTGTGAGTAGGCATGAAAAGAATCTACAATCCCTTCCGTGACAGAAAAAAGTCTTCCTCTTCTTTTGGGTTTTCGCAAGGTTTGGAGGCAAGGTCTCGTGGTACCGCTTTTGTTGTTGTGGCTTCGAACGAGGCTTCCTATACTTTGCCTTGGCCTTCTTCGTGTACAAATGGCTCTTCGTCCATGTCTACACCAAGCAATACGATCTCATGGGTGAAACATGGCACCTGGGTTTCCAGGGATGGACTGAAACCTTCATCTTGGAGGATGCGGTAGGCATTGGTTTTCCCATACCAGTGGGCTTTTTGTTGATTCTCTTAACCTTGTTACTTGTGAAAATCCAAAAATCCGAGAATTGTCATTGTGAGAGTTTGAGAAATCTCTCATTTTCTTTGGAATCATCTGCAAACTTACGGATTCTCCCACTGCATCCAAGAGCTTTTCAGTGGCCAAAAACAAAGAGGTTCTAGGCTGAACAAAAGTATGCATTTTGTTGAGGTGCGTCACAGTTGTACATGCAGAGGCAATGAATATTAGAGATGATGTACTCATGATACTAATGTACTGATGTCTCATGTATATTAAAGGTACTGTGGCCATCTTGAGGGATACAGAGACATACTGCATCCATATCCCTTGCCCACCGCCCGTCTTCCCAAGGTATGCTTGCTTTTGGGGTTTGATCGTAGGGGCTCTCTTTGGAAGCATCTCACTGGCAGGGTTGGCTGCGATTCAAAAGGGATCTAAGTCTCCTCCATGCATCGTTTCTTGGCGAAGAGACGATGATGTTTGCCAGGGATTTTGGGAGGGAAAATCAGCTGAATGGATGGGAGTGATGGATGTTGGTTGTGGGATTGGGGAGAATCCTACCAAAGTGTTTCGAGATTGGAAATTGGGTAGATAGAGGATGGGTGGGGTAGGATGGAATAGGATCGAAGTCATCTGACAGCAAGCCTTGCAAAAAGAGGCCGGAATCAATCTTTCATGGAAAAGGTGGGGAAATATCTGTGATGTGTGTCGGATCTCTTGAAACAACAGCCTGAGTTCATTCTTAGCCTTAATGCTGAGGCAAACGGCATTTTTTTTCAAAAAGCTTAGACTGTAACCTGGTTTTGTTGACATGGCGAGCTGAAATTGACAGCCAGTTTGAGTAGCTTCTGAATCGTCTGGCTTCAAACTCAACAGCATCTTTTCCACGTTTTTTTTTTCCTTCTCCAAATCAGGCATTCTTTTTTGGTGGTCTGCGGTGGGATCGGGTTTTGAGGCGCTGTGGATCCTGTCTTTTGCCATTTTGGTCTTTGCCTTTCATTGCATTTTGGCACCAGAAGCTATTGGCGGGTTGGAAGGGTGGCATACGAGGATCTTTGATTTAGAGCTCTTAGGAGATGTAAAATAGTTAAAAAAACTATAGTTTTAATGACGTAACTACTCCAAATTTTTTTGCTTCAAGATAGATGAACGCTGATTTTTCTGAGGCCAGGTACGAACTGGAATCCTACTTTTTTTTCTTCTTGGAGACAATCAATTCTTGTAGTGAACCCTGGAAATGATACAGAAAACATCAAGCTGCCAGCTAGCAGTTGGCCCACTTCTGGCCAAAAGTTTGTCTGCTCCGCTGGATTTTGGACACCGCCGGCTGATTTATCATGAAACTGAAACGACTGGGTTTTCATATCATGAAACTCAAAAAAATCAGAAGCCATTGAATGGTCAAAATGCCCTCCACGCAGTCCGTGGCTTTACTGCTGATGCGGATTCTCTTTCCCAAAAAAGCAATTCCCCAGCCAACACGCCAGTTTTTTTCTTAAAACTTAAAAACTGATATATAATACCAGAGATGTGAAAAAAAAACTTAGGGACTGTAGTTTCAACTATCTACAATCTTTACCCCTACCAGGGAAAATGATCCAGTTTTGACTCAGTTTGACTATATAATATTTTTCAATTGGGTTGAAGCCACCACCATTTCTTGTGGACATCGGCAGCTCTGCAGGTCAAAAGACCTTCATGCCGTTCTGTGCTGCGTTGCCTTATCGTGCTGCCGTGCTAGCAGATGAAACGACATCCTCTACGGTGGTTGAGGGATTCATGAGTTCCTCGTTTCCTGTGAGGAAAACGGATGGTCCATTTTCCAATCAAATCCTTGCAGAATCCAGGGAGGTTTTCAGGTTTCCATCCTTGGACATTGCATATCAAAAAGGTAGCAGAAGTCGTGAGACTTCTGAGTGTTCCCGGACGTCGGATGCCCAGGCGATTACTATCACGATCCTATTCTCCATGAAGCCCGGCTGGATATGGGATGGGGTAAGGACCCCCCATTTTTTTATGGATCATGGTGTAACTCCGTGTTGTTGTTCTGCATCTATATTTTTGTATAAAAGATACGTATTGTGATCGTATGTGATTTGTGTACAAATCTTACCTATTTATCATGTCTATCTTATTGGCATGTGATGTGTACCTTGAGATATGAACTTTACACAGAACTGCCTGAGTCTGCGCAACCAACGCCATGTATCCTCAGGAACTGACCGAGAAGGAAACAAGAGAAATTTTGACGTCAGCTGAGCTGCAGCCAAGAAAGGATGAAGAGATCACAGCACGTCAACTGATGTCATGATGTCATTTCCTCATGGAGTGAAAGATCATTCAATTTGTTGTTGTAATTCCATTTTTAGGGCCAGAAAAGCATCGACTTGTAGACTTTTGCGCTGGGTCTCTTTTGGTTAGCATCATCTTTTTTCAAAGTGTTTTTTCATGGATGCCAAGAATCCTCGAGTTCTCTCATGATTCTGTCTTTTTTCGCCACTATTTTTCGCCATAATTTTTTCGGCACTGTTCTGTCACTGTTGGATGAATCAACTTCGGTATCCCAAGGCCCATGGCTGAAGAAGTCTCTGAAGAAGCTGAGTCTTGTCTCGCTGCAAGTCCCTGATGGCCCTAAAGATGGCCAAGGACACAAAACAGAACTGGAGAATCTCTCTGGATCGGGATTTGCCAATGTGTAAGAGATTTATGTCATCAGGTCGGTAGATGAAAAACAAGATACTGAGTGCTATGCTGCTCTGATTGTCGTACCTTTGACAAGTTGCAAAAGAAAAACGTTTGGTCTTCAATATTCATGTCATTTGTGCAACAGTCCTACAGTAGTGTTTTGTTCAAAAATCAGTTTGCTTGTTTAAAAACCTTTCTTGCTTGGTAAACTGAACGCTTTCAGCTCTTATCACCCAATCACCCACTGTGAAGCAATATGTATTGCTTTAGGGGGAGTTTCACATTTTTCATCAGCACTTCTAGGAGGTTTTGTGGTTTTTTTCGTTTGGATTGGTTAGCCTGAGGTGATGTAACTGGCTGGCCATCCATTGGACGGATTCTGCCGCTGATCATCCTGAATTGCCCAGGTTTTTGCGCAGATGGAAGATGTCGTGATTTTCCTTTTCCTCAAAGGGATGATGTTCAGCTTGTTTTTTTTAGCCCATTTGTTAAATGTTTCGTGGTGTTGCCTGATAGACTCTAATAGAACTCACCAGTTGATGTGGTCAAATATTCAACAAACTTATAGGGACAGTGGATTTCAAGTGTTGGGATCCAGATTTGGGGATTCCAGGATGGTCAGTCAGTTGGTTTCGGGGCTGTTGAGGTGGGCAAATAATCATTTCTCTCAAATTTGAATGGGTTTTTGATTTTCTACCCCCCTTCTACCGAAATGAGCTTCTAGGCTTGGTGTTTTCCTAGTCCCTCAAACCATTGAGCTGATAAACTATATAACTACCTCTGTGGATGTTTTCGGTTGCCATTTTAGGAGGGCTACCAGATAGATTTACTCCCCGAAAAAATTCACATGTCGCCTGAACATCAATAGTTGGAAGATGTATTTCCTATTGTATAGTCGCATTTTTAGGGGACATCTTAGTTTTCAGGGGTGTACTTAGCCTCCATTTTTACGAAGCTATTGAAGTTGGTCTGATGATGAACTCCAGCGATCAGGTTCCTGGGCACTTGCTTTACCTATGACGCTGGGCGTACGGAGTCTCAAAAGAGCCCTGTTGAAGGGAAACGTTGTGACACAGTTTCCTCCTGTTTTGTGATGGAAATAATGGTAGAAAATTGCCCAAGGCCACGGTATGCCTTCTTTTTTTTTGGGGGGGCCAACCCTCTAATAAGAGCATTTTTCCTTACTATCTACAATCATCCAAAAAGATAAAATATTCCATCTTGACTTTGAACCCTCCCTTGAAAAGACACAACTGAACTGAGATTAATAAGAGTCAGAGTCACAGTGGACAAATCAAATCTTTTTGGATGGTTGGAAACCGTATAAATCAGTTTCAGCATTTGACCTTTTTGGGTCGCCAGGCAAAAACTCGAGAGCCCATGGGGCGCGCTGGGAGGGAAGGGCGGTAGTTCGAAGTGAGAAGCCAGGAGAGATTGGATGCCTTTGTTTGGCTCGTAAAGTCCTTTGAACAAGTTGCAGGCTCACAGGTTCATTGTCCATAAGTGCAAGATATCGTTTAATCAGGGTCTGTTAGACTTCAACTTTTCGTCGTCAAGTTTTAGGTGGGCTTGTTTCCGAGTGCATCACCACAGATTGGGATATGATTACTAGGTGGTGGTTTCAAATATTTTTTATTTTCACCCCTAGCCGGGGAAATGATCCAATTTGACTAATATTTTTCAAATGGATTGAAACCACCAACTAGATTAGAATGTGTAAATTGAGAACTTGCTGTGCTTGCACTTGCAAGGATTATGTGTGCAAACATTCACAGCCAAAATGGCACTGCCATTTTGGCTCAAGAGCTTTTGTTCACGCAAGTGAGAAAATTTGAAAGTTTTTCTTTCTACCCCCTCGATTTGTGCTACCGCCATGTCTGGTGCACCAGTGAGCTTTGATCGCGTCATTCCTGAGGAGACTCAGGGTCCGATGCCTGTGGAGGCACCAACCACTTTGGCTTCGGGAAGCATGGACTCCTTTCAACATGTGGAAGCCGTCTTGAAGGATGACAATGTCTCTACAGGGACTCTGGACTCCCAAGATTGGGAAATGGTGACAGAGATGGTGGAAGACACGGACAATGCTGCGACCCACTTCTTGCAGGGTAAGCATGTCATCGATCTTGAGGGTCCAGCTCCCAACCTGCAGGACTCCATTGACACGATGATGGCAACTATGGAGAAGATGAAGTTGGGGTCGACTGCCGATGGTGTTGAAGCCCCCTCCCGGCCGGAGGGTGTGGCTTCCGCTGCGGCGGTCCCCTCTGCTGATGCGGCACCTATGGATGACTCGGTCTTGGAGCAGACCACACACAAGTGGAAGGTCTTTGGCAGGGGCACCTCATCCCCTACCTTCATCTTGGCAGAGGTCCCTTTCTCCATGGAGGCTGTGACCAAGGACATCAAGCTGATGGTGGACAAGCTGAGCACTGAGGAGATCTATGACTTGTTCGTCAAGTTTTGCGACTCGGAGAGCATCCCAGCCGTGAGCTTTGGACGTGTGGTGAAGGCCTATGTGGCGATGAAGGCGCAGAAGGTCCACGATGAGGTGATGAAGCAACCACACGTGGCAGGCCGTTCCCGTCCAGGGGTTGGCAGTGATTCCTTGAGGGAGAACACTCAGCCTGAGCCGATTGCAACACACCAATGCCCTGAATGCTTTACGGACTGGGCCACACAATGGGACCCCACCAAGGAGAAGATGTGTGTCTGTGGCATCAAGAAGACCAAGCATCTGGTCAACATGGACCACCCCACAGGCAATTGGCTGCTGTTCATGACTGGGAATGGCATCACTTGGGTGCGAGATGGGAAGTCCGAGGCGGGATGCAGCGTCTGCCAGCGGCGATGGCTCATCCAAATCGGACAAGGACTTCAAACTGAGGCATGCGGTGGATATTGGAATGTTGGCAGAAGCCCCATTGTGCCCGGCTGACCATGCAGAGACCAGCTTGTCGGACTTTGTGCTGAGCAAGGACAGGCTCCAACTTCGCACTGAGGTACTCCACAGGGTGGTTGATGCCGAGACTTCCCCATCTGAAGCTCCGTCCAGACCTCAGAACTCTAAGGACTGCAAGAAAGACCAGGCTGCTCTGGTCTTTCATCCGGATGCTGCAGCGGCCATTTTGGCAGGCAAGTTGACGGGGGCAGATGTCCCCCCAGAGGAGGCTTTCCATCGAAAGCGACCAGAGGCGGAGATGCTGAAGGTGGTGCAGGACAATGCGGACATTCTGCATGACATGCAGAGTGGAGCTATGTCAGTGGAGGACCCGCAGGGGGCAGAGGCATTGAGGCATCTGGATATGGTAAAGTTCAAGGAGGTGCTGAAAAGGAAGTTTTTGGAGGGACCAGGGTCCAATCAGAGCGCATGGGAGGCTCTCAACTGGAGCATGGTGGAACTGGACACGGCGAAGACCAAGAACCGTGAGTATGAAGTTCCTGACGCCAATAGCTGGGAACCCATCCATTTGGGGAGAGGAGTTGCAGCAGTTGATCGAGGCTGGATTCTTTTGCCCGCTGACTGGCATGCGGAAACCCAGCCCAGAGCTGGACCAGTCCAATGCCATTGGGGAGTATGTCAAGGCGAAGCAAATGATTGCAGAGCTTCGACAGCAGGCCCTCGCTGCCAAGCTTTTGAGGTGCCACAATGCCAGCTGGACATGCATGTGGCCACCGCGATCCCAGACAAGTCCTTTCCCATGGAAGCCAAAAGATTGGAGCCAGGATCTCCTGAGGCCAAGGTCGCCCTTCTTCACCATATGATCAACATGTGCGATGGCGAGATCCGGCTGCACACTGGCAGGTGGAGGAGATATGAGTCGACGGATGTCCCAACCTGAACCAGTTTGGGAAGCTGCGCAGGCTTTGGAACGCCGCACACACCCCAAGGATCAAGGCTCCAACTTCGTGGAGTTCCACATGTACACTGATGAGGAGCTTGAGGACCACAGGCGTCTGGGGTTGCGCCCATACTGGTCCTACTTGAAGCAGCTTTTTCGCCTATGAACCTGCGCCTGCCGATGGCGGTGTTGGGATTTGTTGGGAGAAGGAAGTCCAGACCTGGACCCTGCCTACATTGCTGGGGATCTATGGCCATCAGTTTTCCCTGAAGCAGCTTTGGTATGCCTCGGAAAACTTACCTGTTGCCGTGAAGAGACACAGCCGGGGACAACGTGGTGGTGGAGCACAAGGAGCTCAAGATCGCATTGTGGAGAGGAAGAAGATCCAGAAGGAGACTATGGATTTCCTGGAACAGATGCAGCTGCCGAAGCCAACCTCGGTGGAGGAGTGGCGTTTGATTTGGAGGGAAGTTGGCACCCTGCTGGCAGCAAAGCACTTTATTAGCCACACCCCGGTTCCGGTGATGGACTTGCCTGTGGCAGATGTGGTGGATTCCAAGGAGCAGCTCCGCTTCCGAGCCATGTGCGATGAGAGGATTTCCTTCCCCTTTGAGGAGCTTCGCCCCTTTGAGGAGGTCTATGCCAAGCTGGAGCCCTATGTGCAGTCCAGCTCCTATGTGGAAGTCAAGGTTGCATGGCGTTGCAACACAGAACAGTGGTGGTGGGCAGAGGTTGATCCTGCCCGAGGACCCCTTTGCTGATGGAATATCCTGATCAACCACGCCCTCCCATCACCGTGGAGAATGTGAACTCTGTGATGGGCAAGGATTCCAAGAAGAAGGTTGGGGGCAAAGAGAAGCACATTTTTTGGGCCAAGACGGAGTGTGGACTGGTTTTGAGCTCCGTCACGCCATGGGAAATCATCAGCAAAGAGAAAGGGGTGACAACTGGTGGCTATATGTGCAAGCACTTCTGGAAGCAGGGCCGTGGTGCCACACGCCTGGTCCAAATCATTGGACGCAACAAGGGCAAGAAGGTGAGTTTGCAGCTCATCATGGATGAGCCTCCAGAGGCTTTATACAATCAGTGGATCAAGGACAGGATCGAGTACTACAAGAGGGTGGAGCCGGTGGCGCCCCCCCGTGATGAGCAGTTGGACTTGGGCCCCCCTGTGGCACTCCAATGATCGTGGACCAGTGGGCCAAATGATTTGGGCGTCCATCCTGAGCAATCGGGAACTTTCCAATCTTCAGTACATCGGCAAGGTGGCTGATAAGCATGCGAGGAGAGCCACAAGCTCTGGGGATGCAACCATCGCCTGAGGGGCTTCCTCTGTGAACCGCGACTGCCCATGGCGTTGCCCGGGATCAGATGGCTTTTCTTTCATCCCTATGTTTTGGATGGATGTGTGAAGGATTTCGACTGCCAGTGGCGTTGTGGTCCCTCTTCACAATGATGAGGGCCACGATTGGCATTGATCTTTCATGATCTTCCCGCCGGGGATCAACCCCTTGTTCGCATGTCAGTGCAAAAAGTGCTGGTCCGATTTCATCCATTGCATCTTTGAGATCTTGTTGAAGTTGTTTCTTTTTGGCTGTTCTGTGTTGTTGCCTTTATTGCTGCTTGATTTTGTTTTTCCATTGGGTGATGATTTTGCATTTGGAAGTTGTGTTTCCTGGGACCTCGTTGATTTGAGGTTTGGAGTGACTGGATGTCATGATGATGTGAAAGCATGGGCTGGTTGGGCTTGGCTTTTGGCTATTCAGTTTTCTGGCTCAAGGATCTCACCATGGCTTTACTTAGCCACCAGTTCAAATTCCATTTGCTCGGGCATATCTCCACAGCCCACAGTTTGTGCAAGAGGCTCTAGAGGCTTTCAACATCGGACCCTTCCAGGCTGATGGTGAACTTCTTTGTATGTGTTTTCTTCAACCTAGTGATGATCCACCCAGTGCAGATGGATCGGGGAGCCGACCCTGGGAAGCCTTCCGCAGGGTCCTCAAGGACTTAGGGGAACACACTGGCCAGACACAATCAGTGATCCCTTCTGAACAATGGAAGCAATGGTTTTTAGGGTTGGATGAAAGAGTTCCTTTTTCCCCATCGGATGCTTCTGACTTGGAGCGAAGTCTTTGGCTCATCATGGAAAAGGTCACATGTGGAAAGCCCTCTTACACTTTCACTCCCAGAGAATATGGTTGGGAACATCATGATCGAGAAGTGTGGCAATCCCGGCATAGACCGCCACCTATCACCCAGCTTCAACTGGCGAAATGGAATTACGGGATTTGGAACCAACTACTCAACGGGCCCTTGAGGAGAAATTGCGACAACATTGGTCCAACAGATTCATTAGCCATCTGGCCCCTCATGCGTCGGACATCCCAGCGATGGCAGCAGTGATGGGAGACGGAAATGACCATGAGGAGTTCCTTCATCTCCTGGATGCCCGCTTCAGCACCCTTAGACAAAGGTGCCTTGCTCTGGAAAAGCTCAAGAAACATGGGGGTCTTCAGATCCCGTGGACGGAAAAATCAGTCCAGTCCCTCCTTAGCAACCTTCATTAGGAAGAATGTACTCCCAACTATATCCAGCAGGCTTGGGATACTCTGAAGTGGTTCAGCACCAAGTTTCAAACCCTGGATGTCACAGCCACCCACCGTCTCGCATCGAAGAAGAAGTGGCTACAGGAGACGCTGGTCTCTACAGCAGCTACACCGCAGCGAAAGGCGGTGGTCCCAGCCAAGGAGGTCATCCTTGCATTGGAACAGGGGGCGGCTGCCGGTGGCGCTGACCCTCGGAGAAAAGGCCAAGTAGCCAGGGAGGCTATTGATGCATTCATTGGAATGGTCAGATTCCAAGTTGGGAGTAGTGCTCGCTTCAACGATCTTCAGCACACGAGTCCAAGCACAATGAAGATCACCTCCAACACCATTGAGATGATGGCCTGGCAGACGAAAACTGCCTCAGCCTTCCGCATCAAAAAGAATCCAGTTGCTCTGATTGCCCCAAAGCTCTCCCTCTCGGGAGTGGACTGGTGGACGGAATGGAGCAAGACTTTGACTTTGCTTTCCTCGTTGGAACGTTTTCCTGACATGGACTACCTGATTCCCACTTTGAGCAAGGATTTTCAGGGAGTGATACCCCGTCCCAGCACAAGCGACAGGGGCCTGAGATGGTTGAAGGAGGCGCTTGTACGCCAAGGAGTGGATCAAGCCTTAGTCACACCTCTTACCTGGCACTCTTTCCGGGTCTTCATTCCGGATTGTGCTTACCAACTGGGGATTCCCAGGGCCCAAAGGCAATACCTGGGGAACTGGCAGACAGAATCCACGGCGGATATCTATACCAGGGAGAAAAGGAACGTAGTGGTTGACATTTGGTCCAAGGTCTTGGGAAAGATCCAAGAGGTGGATCTACAACCGGGCAGGACGGTCCGAGAAGACCTGGCGCATCCAGACTGGGATGACAAGCCACTGGACAAGCTAGGGGACACAGAGAGTGTCAATGACTCCAATGGGTTTGAGTTGGTCCAATCGGATGCTGAGACTGGGCTCATTGAGTCAGAGGGCCCAAACTCGGCCAGTACCCAACATACTTCAGGTTCAAGACGGACACGGACAACGGCTAAGTCATCAGAGTTACTCAGACCACTCTTTCAGGAGATTTGCGGACGAGGTCGCACCTCCCGTGGGTCCACTGGTCGTGGTGGCATCCTTTCTGGACCGTGATGGCAGGGCAGTAGGATGTGGATGGTGTCCAGACCTGACAAAAGTCTCCAGTATGACCAAGGATGACTATGACAGTTATCCGGCGGACCTCTTTCACTGCACTAGATGCTTCCATAGATTCAGACTGCCAAGTGATTGGGGAGTCCAGGATGCCCCGGCGCAGGCCGTTGACTCTGACTCATCAGTTTCATTGAGCTCCCTAACAGACTCCTCGGTTGACACAGCAATCAAGGAAGGTGAGGAATCTCATCTCCCCGTCCAGCCTGGCTGAAAAAGAGGGCAGCGGACTGCTGCTGCCGGGGGCGCAGACGGGATGTTACTCACATTCCATTTTCCTTAACGGAGACGGGTGGACCCAGCTGATGCCAATGGCGCAGACTGGAACTGGGGTTGCCTTCATGCCAGGCCTTGGACAGAGGCATCCTTTGGGGAGTGGTGAGCCCTGTCCTTCGGCTGTGGGTAGGTCACAAAGGGTCACCACTCCACACTGCTCTTGTGGAACGACGCAAATTTCTCGTGCTTGGGGGGCTCCCCCAACAGACAGTGTTCTGGAACCAGAACTTGACACACCGCAATCAACAAGTAAAAGGTGGCTGGCTTTTACTGGTGTGTCATTTTCTTGATGCTTTGCAGACATTTGAGAACTTGCTGTGCTTGCACTTGCAAGGATTATGTGTGCAAACATTCACAGCCAAAATGGCACTGCCATTTTGGCCCAAGAGCTTTTGTTCACGCAAGTGAGAAAATTTGAACCCACCCACCCTCACCAAGGATGGCGGCACCGCCCGATCTCTCTCAGATACCACCATCGGGAATCCCCGATGCACTCCAGGATGGAATCGCTAAACTTAGCGCACCATTGAAGCAGTTGTTGATGGGGAAGTCAGTCCCCTATCTTATCCAGCACAGACTGGGGACGGAGAACTATGTCACAGTGGAAGACCTGGCTGATCGCTGGGACTCAGCCCAGGTGGCTCGGCAACAAGGCCCAAGAAAGAGAGCTTGGCTTTACAGGTAGTGAGGGCAGCCAAAAAGATGATCCAGACACACCCATCGGTTTTGGCCACTCCGGGACCAGGACCTTCCAGACCACTTTCCTTGAGCGAAGTCTTGTGTGAACGTCCCCAACTTGAGAAGGAATTTGCAGCCAAATGGGGCATTCCGAAACCACAATACCGGGACCAAGGGAGCGATGCTCTCCTGCGTCGCCAGTACAAGTTTTGCAGCAAAGGTGAGATTGGTTTCATTCATTCCAAGTACATCATGAGTGCCCTTCCGGAAGAAGGAGAGCGGCCAATCAAGACCCGCAGGAAGATCTCAGTGGATGGCTGGGAGAAGAGGAGGAAGAAGGGGCAGCACCAACCACTCGGCGTCAATTGGAGCGATTGCACTTGGTGTTCAGAAACACCCTGTTGATGTGCCTGGCTGCCTTTCCTCAGTTTCCTCAATTCAACCTGACAAAGGAAGACCTTGACTCCTTCTATGATTGGTTCTAATGGACCAGAGTTGGGGGGCCGTCGGCCTTCCCCTCCGGAGCAGACGTTGCTCATGGCAGAGCGCAATGCATGGAGAGAGGTTCATGAGTTGATGCATGGTGGCATGTATCTCAAAGAAGCTCTCGACAAGGTCCAAAACAACAGTCTGTTCTGGATGAGAGAAGTCATGAACGAGTCATCTCCCAACAAGCAAAAGGGAAATCCAAGAAAGGCAAGGACAAGAAGGGCTCATGGGGGCACCCCATCCGCCAACCTCAATGGGAGAAGAAAGGAAAGGGCCAAGGAGACAAAGGAGGCAAAGGAAAAGGGAAGACAAAGTCTAAACCCTCAGACTGGGCATCGAATTGGGCTTTCAAGAATCCAAACATTGTTCCCTTTTGCCGTGATTACTTCATCAAGAAGACCTTGGCCAGTGTGGACGTTCCCACAATTGTCCAGTTGGGTCTGTAATGCAGGACCCAAAGCCAGAGAATTGCCCTCACAAGGCTTGAAAGGATCGGACGGCTGCCGATGGCGCTGTGTGGAAGCCCAGAGGGAGACAACATCCCCCAGCGGGCAGGAGGCACATTGTCAGCACCCACGGTTGGTGGTGGAGATCCATCGACTGTGGGTCCAAATGTTTCCAATCTTTCCCTGCAAACGGCTGCTGATGGCGCTGTGACCCCAAGGAAGACCGGAGTACACCCATCAGAGACTGGGGGTTCCCCAGATATCCCAAACACTGTGGGTCCAAATGTTTCCAATCTTGCCCTGGCTGAGATATGTTCCAAATAGACTGAGGCACAGGGTTTTACCTACAGTGGCCCAAAGGGGCCTTCAACCCAGGACCAATACTGGTGCTCCTCTATGCTGGGAAGGATGATCCTCTTTCGTTGGACAGTTGTCTTCATGCCCATTACCCACGTTTGTCGCCACATGTGGTGGCTTTTGATATTAGAAGATCACCTCAGCCCTTGGGCCATGATTTGTTGGATGACCAGCCATATGGTAAGTTTTGCCAGGCGGCCATTGAAGGCCGAGTGAGGTTGGTTTGTGGTGGCCCCAATTGCCGAACATGGTCCATCCTTCGTTGGTTTCCAAAGCCTAATGCGCCAGTGCCTGTGCGCGGCAGATCGGAAGACCAGTGTGGGGACTTCCCACTCTTACCACATTGGAGCAGGAAGAGGTAGATGGTGATAGCCTGCTCATCCTTCGCCAGATGTTCCTGACGACGTTGATGAAACAAAATTGTTCTCTGCCAGTTGCTTCCTTCTTGGAACATCCCACATAACCCAATGGAATGCAGCTCCTCTCCATCAGCAGCTCGCTGTTCCAGTTTGTGGGCCACCAAGGCGTTCAAGGCATGGTATCCCACGGTGGGTCATACCCTGGTGAAGTTTGATCAGTGTAGACTGGGACAATCGGTACCGAAGGCCACATCCATTTCCTCTGACCTGGCCATTCAATGCTGGGATGGACTCCGTTGCAACCATCCTCCGCACAAGCTCCCAGAAGATATGCAATCCTCCGGCTTGAGTCGGTACCCTCCACCCATGATGCACCACACACCAACACCCAAGTGCCAGAGATGAGTTGCCTTTCCGACAGCAAGTGAGGCCTGTGGATCATGGCGTGGATCGTCCAACCTCTTTGCCTCTTGCACACCGTATCTCACTTATGGACGAGCATGTGGTTGTCCAACTGGGTTTCAGAACCAGACCCCTCCGAGATGGGGGTGGGAAACCTTCTCCAGGGAGATTGGTTCCGCCACTACGGAAGAGTACAGGGATCACATCCCTGGGACACAAATCATTGACATCACGTCAGAACTCAATCAAGCGGTACAAATGTCTATCTCCTGTGGGGAGAAGAATCACCCATTCTCCGAGGACATACTCAGGAGAATTCGACAATGCCTTGGGGCCACACCAGAAGATGGAGTTGCCGAGCAGCAACCCTTTTTCCTGATTTCAAGGCTGGCAAAGGCCTCTATCCAGATTGGAGATACCCACTCACACTCCAGGAGGGGGTGCCAATTGGGGTGGATGAACCTACTTTAGGAAGAATTCAGAGGAATTCCAGATGATTGGGAAGACCTCCGGCCGCCACAACTATGACTCAGCCGAAGTCTTCTCAGACTCCATCAAGGAGACGTTCGTTGAAGAAAAAGAAATGGGCTTGGTGGAAGGCCCTTTCACCAAACAGGAGGCAGCGAACAGATGTGGGTGTCTCCCTCGTGAACTTTGTCCTGGGCCCATGGCGGCCATTGATGAAGGAGACAAAACTCGCACCATATATGATGGTAGCTTTGGTGGGCAAACGCCCGCATCCAGCAGAATAGCACAGAGAAGACAACAGCACCCACAGTGATGGACTGTGTCCATGGTATCCATTGGCTCAGAGCGGCCAGTGAGGCTGCAACCTCAGGCACTGCCTCCCAGGGACAGGAGGCGACTGCCGATGGCGTTGACCCCATGTCAAAAGGGAGTGTGTGGCACTGGCCCAACAAAGACTCTACTTTCTTGCTTCTGAAAGCAGATGTATCCAAGGCCCACAGGAGAATCAAGATTCTCAGATCCGGTTGGAAGTACCAAGTCGCACAGATTGACCAACAGTGGTGGGTCAACAAAGCGGGTACTTATGGCGTAGCCAGTGCTCAGTTGTATTGGGGCAGGATGGCTGCCCTCTTGCTTCGAATCCTTTATGCCTTGTTTCCTGAAGTGGACTGGGGATTTGTTTTTGTGGATGACTTTTGTTGGATCCTTCGAGCATCCAACGCATCATGGTTGGGGGTTCTCCTAGCCTTGGGGACCCCGCTCAGTTGGAAGAAGACAGTCCTCTCTGAGATCAACACATGGTTGGGGTTCGTGATAAACCCATCAGGACCATTTGTTCAAATGGCAAAAGACAAACATGTGGCAGTCTTGGCACTACTCAACAAGTTGGCGGAAGGGAAGGTCTTTCCCCTCAAGGCCATTGAGAAAGCTCTAGGCAAAATCCAATGGGCCACGGCTACGTGCCCAATGGCGAAACCTTTCTTGCAGCCTTTCTGGGCATGGAAGTCTGCAGTGAAAACAGCCGGGGCGCCGGGAAAGTTAGTCCGGTGCCTAGCAGTTCTGCTTTCCCAACTTTTCTCCAAACAGTTCCCTCAGATGTCACCCTTTTCACCATGGTCTTCATGGACAGGTGCTAGATAGGAGGATGGCTCACAGACAGTCCGGAACCTTCTAAGGACAAGGTACTGTGGTTCCAGTACAAAGTTTGCCAAGAACCCATCCTTGCACTTTCAAACAGAATGACCCTCAGAAGAGAATCGCGGCCCTGGAGCTCTACGGCACCTTGTTCTTGGCACTGCTGCTGATGGCGCAGAATCCTTCAACATCCTGTAGACTTCATATCCTGCTGGTGAGTGACAATCAGGGCAATGTCTACTCCATTCTCAACAATGCTACTGGGAAGATGCCGACGGCTGTTATCCTCATGGAGCTTGTCTACCAACTTTACCAAGCTGGTCACATGTTGGCTCCTACCCACTCACGTCGAGATGACAATCAATGGGCTGATGAGCTGACGCATCCTGACCCTCAAGGCTTTGATCCGGCTCTGAGAGTGGATCTCACGCCCTATTTTCATAAACTTGCTTTGATTCCAAAAAATTTGGAAGCTGGCGATACTGCCCTGTGGCAAGACAACATGGATACCCACCTGTGACCTTTTGGGGAAGGGTGGGTCCTGGATCCAGAACACGTTAACAACTTCCCTGCGGCAGCCGATGCCGCTGTCATGGGAGGGAACAACATGGAGTGATCCTTTTTCCTCTCGAATCCCGTTCCTTTTTAAACAGTGGTGGAGCGGCTCTGGGGGCCGGGTAGGTCACAAAGGGTCACCTCTTGTGGAACGACACAAATTTCTCGTGCTTGGGGGGCTCCCCCAACAGACAGTGTTCTGGAACCAGAACTTGACACACCGCAATCAACAAGTAAAAGGTGGCTGGCTTTTACTGGTGTGTCATTTTCTTGATGCTTTGCAGACATCAGATGTAAAAAAAGCTGGTGACCCAAAACACACAAACCTCGAGGCGTTTCTTGGCGGCTGCCGCGGTGTTGCCTCCGGCCATGGCGGGTCAGTTGTTTGGGAAACCCAGTACGTGGTGGCAGAGGTTTGGAGAGAGTGACAGAGACAAAGTCAACTAAAAGACAATAGCAAAACAACGGTGGAAATGAGAGAAATCGAGTTTTGAAACAGTTGGTGCCATGTTCCTTTTAGCAAAGGCTTGCTTTGAAATGGGCATACTTGACCGTGAACTCTAAGGTTGGCGCGCACAGCTGCAGGATTGCAACTTCAGCCAAGCTCAAGCCAGGTGCAGTTATTTGAATCAGCCAAGATGAGTTAGGGGTCATGAAATTACCTATTTTGGGGGATCAAACAATGCAAATTTATGGTGATTCTTTGAGGCAATCCCCTTAGAAAAGTGCATTGTTTGGGTTGGTTATATCCTGTAAGCTGACCCATTTTTTTCAGAAAAGGGGAAGACGAAGTGTACAGAAAGGGGCACCAGGCCCAAAGCTTGTGGTGGAATCTTCCGTGTGATTTGGTGGGATGTTAAGTAATAGGAGATGACGTGGAAGATCTCTTTGCAAAGTGTTAATAGGTGTTGCTATCATTCAGCTTTCTCATGACTTGGAGTTTTTTTTTCTGTGAATGTTTGATCTTTTCCTGTCGGGGTGGAGCTAGAATCTCTTCATGTGTATTGGGTTGGATAGGTGTGTTGAGTTGAGTGCCTTGACAATTGGAAGCATGAAACATTTGGTTGAAGTTTTCCATCACGTATTGCAACTGTTGCTCCCCAATGGCCCAGTTCAGCATGACATAGCCATATGATTGCTATATGCTGTGCAAAAAAGGTCCAGTTGATGTAATATATTGCCAGGCTGATCTCTATGGAACATTGGCAGGATTAATCCAGCAAAGGATCTCAGTTTTCTTTTGGAGTTGGAGCTTAGAGTGGTGAAACTACCAACTGGTAGATGTGAACATGATGCTTTTTTGGGTGCTTCCAGTAGTTTAGGTGTTGACTCCCACTCAATTTGTGGGGCGTCGGATTTTGTCATCAGTTTCAATCTATTCCTTGTTACAGCTGTACGGGAATATCCAAACGATGTTTTTTTGTTTTTTGTTGAGACTGGGGGACATCCATGTTTTGTGTTTGTGTTGTTGAAACATGATGGGATGTTGGTGGTTGCTTTGGTTGGAAATTCCAAGGTTTCTGCTGCTGTTGGGTGTGGCTGCCTTACGCAGTTTCTCCGCCAGCTTTCCATTACCCTTTTTGCTCGGGGATCTCAGCGGAAAGTCGAAGGGGTTGAAAGACCCTTGGGTTTCAGGCTGAAAAAATGAAGGGCGTGCTAACGAAAAAGGGAATCTGCCAAAATCAACCGAAGCCTAGTTTTTTTTTGTTTTGTTTTGGTGAATCCTGCGAGCCTACAGTTTCTTTTTTCTGGAAAGGAAACGTGGATGTCTCCCTTTCGGTTCCTTCAGGTAAACCTGTCATCTCTGTTTCTGCTCCCAACACGTTTTGGCCCAGGCTTAGCCTTACCATTGGCCTGGGAAATGCTGTTGGGGCCGTGGGTTTCGGGGGTCTGGTGAGGTGATGGGTCCGTGCCCCTTGGACCTTTGAATGGAAGAGATATTAGGACAAGCAAGGTCACAAGTGATGCTTTTATTGCCCGAAAAATATCAACAACATCAACAGCAACCAGAGCAATGACGAAGAACACAACTTACACATTAAAGAATCAGAAACAAGAGCAATGGCAAGAAAAAATCAGAGAAAGAAGAGCATTTTGGTGACTTCCCTCCACCCGTCGTTCCTTAGGGGCCGACCCTTCCTTCCGTGGCACTCGAGGTGGCCTGTGTTTTTCTTCCCCTCATAGCCCAAGAGGAGCTGAATCACGAAGATGCCATTACTGGTGCCCAGTGGTGTGTGGAAGACTATGGGACTTAGGGAAAAGACTTAGGAAAAGACGTGCAATGAGAGGCTTCAGTGCAGGTACTTGAATTTTTTGGCATTTTTATAAGTTCTTCCTGTTCTTGTTCTTCTTTTGCTTCTTCTTGTTCTATTTTTTGTCAGGTTGCTTAAGCTGGGTTCAGCTTGTTGATTTTAGAGGCTAAAGTTGATGCGATAATAGAATCTTCAGGTACCGGTATCATTCAAGGGTTTCTTCACACCGTGACTGTTGGAAGGCACCAATTTGTATCCCAATTTGAATCAACCCTGGATGGATAGAAGATTTTGGTATGATCAATGGTTGTTTCTGGTTCCCATAAAAAGGTGGTAGGTAGCATATAACCCCCCAGAAGGCAATATATATGTGTTTTTTTTCTCAATGGTATATACTGTGAATTGGGTGATTGTATACTGTCAAGTGGGTGATTGAGGAACCAGGTTTCACTCCATTGATATGAGAGGTGTTCTCGTCCCTCTGGTTAACTTCGTCCTTGTGGGATGTATTGCTGGGAAGCTGAGAGGATACTCGATCCGTGGGGTTTTCCAAATGAAGGAAAACGGACCATGATCACATATACAGTACATAATAGCATACAATGTGTATATACATTACACACGTACTGNATATATGTGTTTTTTCTTCAATGGTATATACTGTGAATTGGGTGATTGTATACTGTCAAGTGGGTGATTGAGGAACCAGGTTTCACTCCATTGATATGAGAGGTGTTCTCGTCCCTCTGGTTAACTTCGTCCTTGTGGGATGTATTGCTGGGAAGCTGAGAGGATACTCGATCCGTGGGGTTTTCCAAATGAAGGAAAACGGACCATGATCACATATACAGTACATAATAGCATACAATGTGTATATACATTACACACGTACTGTATAGGGGTGTATATATATATACATTATACATACATACATATATATATATATGTTTGTATACAACATTCAACATATGAGCTTAGTTTTTTTTGAATCTATGCGCAGAACTAAGAATGCATATATACTTTATGTAAGTATATGTATACATTTTTACGGGAATTCGGGAATGTACCTCAAACATTTGTATATAAAATTTATACACACCTAAAGATACAAGTAATACATATTCATACACCTATATCAAGTTTTTCGGGAGCCAGCGTTGTTGCAACTTTTAGGCGCAGCTGTCTTGGGGTTTTCGTTTGGCACCTCAGCATGGACTCCGTGGACTCCAAGCAGGGAGGATGATGATGCAGATGGGGTTTACCTTAAAGTAAAATGATTCTGGTTGGTTTTACTTAAGATGCAGTCCATTTACGATGGTCAATGTGTTCTTAAGTAAAAACTTCTGGCTTTTGTTCTTGGAGAAAATCCTTTTTGAAACCCCATAAACAGTAAATTTGTTGGTTTCAATGGCTGCAAAATGATACCTTTTTTTGGGGAAACCAAGGGCCTTAAGGGAAGGGATTTTTCGCCGGAGACCTGCCGCCGTTACCGTTGGAGGCTTTGAAGCAGATGAATCTGATCAGACAGCCCTGGCCTTGAGGTGCAACTCGTCCATGCAAGCAGCCGGTAGAGATTCCTCTTTGGTGGGGGAGATGAAACCAAACATCTGTAGTTTTTGTTTTTTTCCTTTAAATTGGTAGTGTTTTTTGATGTTTCTTGGGATGAAATTTGTGGCTTTAGTAGATCTTTTTTGGATTTGCAATTTTGAGCTGCACATTCTGGATTGATTGCTTTAGTAGATCTAATATGCGTTGATTGATGAAATACACTCATTACAGTCATTAGCATTTGACCAAGACCACATTGCGTCCAAAAAACTCATCCAGCCAAGCAATAATGTGAGATGAATCAAGCTTCTCCCTTCACGCAGGCTGTTGCGAGACTGCACCAAACAATTCGATTCTTTAGGTGCTGAAGGCCCTGCCTTGGCATCCAAGTTCCATGGAGTTGCAGAGTTTTTTCAAGCGGAAAGATGATTTAAAAGCAGAGATATGTGAAAGAAACACGAAAAAGACCTGTGGAACTGGAACTCTGAAACAGGAACTCTGAAACTTCTGAAACTCTAGAAAATTTCATTCCTTTAGTTCTAATGGGCTACTGCATGAAAATATGAATCTCATGTGATTAAGGGCAGCACTTTTTTTTTCAAGACTCTGAATCGGTAGAGATTTGGCTGCTCCACTAGGCACCAATTTTTGTGAATCGGGTGCGTTTCTTAAATGAAAGGACCCAGCCAAGTCTACTGAATCTCAGAAAGTCTCTGCATTTTGGGATACTACCGTTTCGCTTGAACAATACCTTGACTGCTTCTGATCAATTGGCCAAAGGTAGGCAACACTTGATAGGTTTTAAGGGTGTCCAGGTATTTATGGATGGTTTTTACTCCAAACTTCACATTGCCCCCACGTTTTTGGTTGATGCGGGCCCCACGTGAAATTTTTTCAGGACCTCGGGTGATTTCTCACTACGAAGAAACCATGAAACAGGCACGCTGTGCTGTGTGCAGAGGGATCTTTTTTTCAAAACCATGGTGTCGTATGCCATCTTTACAAAATTGCTGGATCCTTTGGAACGAACAAGAATGGGCTTGATCTTCAGCTGGTTTCTTGTCAGATGGACGTGGTAGAAGCAGCTCTTCGGCATCAACCAAAGTTGTCAGAGGAGGCAGGACGGGTTGTTCATCGCTCAGGTGGCGAGTTGACCCCGTTGACCCAACTCTGTACTCCAGCTACAAGCAAAGCAGTAAGCAAGGTTTCCGAATCATATCGATAGGATACGAAAAACCCAAGGAAACTCCCTTCTCATTCACCGCAAGAAATAGATACAGTGGGTATTTCCGGTCATTTGAAAAGAAACTCAACTCCTGCGTACTCACATTGGATCAACTTGTTGACACCACAAGCTGCTGGGGAAGTCAATCTTTTCTAACATAGATTTTAGTATCCAACCGGTTTCTGCCACAACTCATGGATAAAATTTCACGGGGGTTCGGAAACAAACCTCTCAACTTCTGATGGTTGACAGATGTTGGGTCCCACTTCGTCACTTCGTGGGGTCACCGGGTCAGCATTTTCTGCTCGACAAGGTGCTTTTTGAATTGGGTCATATCATGTCGAACTTGAAGGCGGAACTGGGTGTCGGTTTGTGAAGACGAGAGGGTACAATGATACGACTTCTTGTCACCCAGGAAGCCAACAAAAACAGGGAATGGGTCCCTTTCTTCCATGGGATCAAAAAAATCAACATTTCCTTTGTGTTGCACATGGTTGATTATCTGAAAGATAGGATTCTGACTATATTGCAAGCTGAGCTTGAACAACCCACACTTCGTCATCGACTCAGGTTACCCTTACATCTGGCAAGCTCTACAAGACAGAAGTTAGAGGGTCACTTGCCTGCGCAGCGGAAGGGGTGGAAGTTTGGGGTGGACAAAGTTGAAGTCTTTGGAGTAAATGCATCATTTCCAGAAGGCGCGTTTGGATACGGATTTTGATTGGTTGATACAGAAAAAAATCTGAATGATTGTATAGTATGGATTCGTATCACACATCTAAAGATGTACACATCCTACCAGCACCTCCATTGAATTTCAACATACTCAAAATTTTTATATATATCCTTGAAAAACACACGTTGTATATTGATGGATGGATTCATGGTGATCAACCATGGGTCTCTGGTTGGTAGCTAAGGTTGCACAGAATCTCATTTTTGCTGGTGGTGGATAAGTTGGTCATTTTGATGGTAGCAAGTTTTTCCATCCAATGTGTTGCCTTTCTTGAACCCACCTGTATGGATGTTTCCAAAAATAGTGGTACCCCCAAATCATCCATTTTAATAGGGTTTTCCATTNTGGATGTTTCCAAAAATAGTGGTACCCCCAAATCATCCATTTTAATAGGGTTTTCCATTATAAACCATCCATTTTGGGGTACCCCTATTTTTGAAAACACCCGTATGGCTAAGGAGTACAGCTTCAGCATCAGTACCGCTGGTCTCCTCTATGAGTTGGAATGCCCAACCTGCTGGGATTGGCGGGACGGTGTTCCTTCCGATCGACAGACTTGGACCTAAAAAAAACAAAACTAACCTTCCTCCCATAACCATGGTTCAGTAGAAAATGGCTGTATCTCCAATATGAGTTTCCCGTTTCCTTTCATTTAGGGGCCCAGTTTTTTTTCCACTGTTTTCCATGATTATGAGAGAAGTTGAGTAGTTTCATATTCCGAAAAAAAAACACATTGAATCACGATGCGACTTTTGGTCATGGAAAAACTTCAGCGCCTGGGTACTGCAGCACAAGTTAATCGCCGCTGTCATTTTTGGTCTTAAAAATGTGTGTGGTGCCCTGGACAAAAACAGCTTCTTCCACTCCACTACTTGCATGTAGGTGAGTGAAACATCGTGATGAAAAAAAATCATGCAGGAATGATTCAATATAGGTCGCAACATTTTTCCTACATGGGAGTCGCAGCAGCTTAATGGGCACCAATTTCCAGTCGGTACAGTTCAAAAGTTCCAAATTTTCAACCTACCATGATGGCAATACCTTTCAGTACGAAAAAATGGGTGTGTCTCAAAGAGCAGTAAACCTCCAAACTTGTTTTTTGAAATGGTGGTTTTCCTACTACTTTCCAACTAGGACAATCCAACTTTTCAGGTGTTTGGGGATTGTTGCTTCACCTCGTTTTGAAACAACAGCCATATTCACGAAATGACCGAACTGACCGACGGATACTATCGCCTCTTTGGGGCCGGGGGCTCGCCATATAGCGTCAAGGCGGGGCAGACATGTCGGGTAATGGCACTGCCATATTTAGGAGGCCTTTTTTAATGGGTATCTGGGGTTATGACGCTACTTATTGGGGGGGGTTATATATAGCCCCCATTCATAACTGCTTGGGGGTTGGAATTTGGATCATGAAGTTATTGTGGAAACCATACTGGAAATATGAATTTAGACCCACCTTTCTAAGGTGAAATCGATTCGCACATCGTTCAATGGTTTTCTTTTGGATGAATGGAATGATTTCTTAAAAAAAAACAATTTGGATAAAAAAGATATAAAAAAAGAGAGAGTTGCAGGCGCAGAAGTATTTTTGTTGCGTGAGTGACCGGGTACTCTACTTGAAAACAAGTGGATTTCCGACTGCTGAAGGTTGAAAGACCAATCTTGATCATATGACCACAAGAATCCCCTCAAAGAGCTGAGAACCAATGGGATAATCTGCATCACTGACCAGGTGAGATCCTATCTTCTCTACAAGAGGATTCAACACCAATGGCTGGTGCGCAATTCTGCGGAACGCATGCAGGAACATCAGAAATATGCCAAATTGCCACTGGTTCCAACGCTGGTAACACCAGAAGGCAAAGGCTTACAAGACAGTACTCCCATTATTGAGCAACTGGAAGTGCAATTTCCAGAGAGAAGCATTTATCCAAGCTGCGCCGTCGGGAAGTTTATGTCCCAATTGCTGGAAGAGTTTGGAGATGAATGGGGATGCTTGGTTTTCAGAGGGAGAGGCACCATTTTTGTTTTGTTTTCTTTGATGTTGAAGCTGCAATCTTCAAAAGTAATCTATCCAAGATGGGTCCAAGATAGGTTTACATAAAAAGGGAAAGGACACACAAGCACTTTACCGTATTGTGATTGTTATCATATCACTGTATTCCTATTATCTGATGATGGTGGTCCAGACGAATTTTCTCATCCGAATCTCTGAGGCAACAAGTGGATGATGCACTACCGTTGGTACGGAAGCTTTACGGAAATGTCTGCAGAGGTCACGGCACGTCGCACTGCGGCAGAATTCTGTTCAGGCCTGGTGACTTGACCGGTTGTAGAAGGCCTGTTTTAAGAGTGCAGAAATGATCATCATTTGGGGACTTTTACAAGGTCTTGGGAAGGGACAGGGTCTAAGAGTCTAATATCTAACTTATTGTAGACATTTTTTCAATAGTCACTGGTCACCTAGCTTCCAATGCAAGTGGAGAATCATCCTCTTGTTGAGGAATGATTTGAGGGTAACCATTTTCCACTGAACCATGCTTGGAGGAAGAGACTTGGGTGTGTGTATCTCTTGAGTCCAAAACCACCAAGCCATTCTGCTTATTATATATGTATTGCAGGCTATATTACATATACATATTTTCCCGGAAGGGAGTCTCCAACGACGCATATATGTCATCGTAATGCATCTAGTGGAAATTGTTTGGAACATCCCAGAGGTGCGAAGACCCAAGAACACCAGCACTTATGGACGACTTAATCAAATGAAACAAGTCGATCCTGCGGCTTCTGACATTGACCAAACCAATGGCCTCCAACAAAAAACCCAAAAAGGTGGGAAAAGGATCACGGGGAAAAATCACCAAACGTCTCTTTATATGAAATCCAAAATTGATATTTTTTTGAGGGGAACTTGCCCCCAGGAAGAATGGAAGAACCATCTCCACCTGAACCACTTAGCCAGGTTCACCTGATCCGGAAGCTGCTTCAGTGATGGCTGCCAGCTTCAAAAAGAGGATGCTCGACAGAGGTTTTACTGTACCTTGGTGTGGATGCGAGGGGGCAATGGGGTAACATATCTACGTGAGGACGTCATGCCAAAATGGTCATTCACGTAGGGAGTTTGGGATGTTATTGTAAACCTAAATTAAATGATGAGTTGACATTCCATCACCAGACTTATTCTGGAAAGCAATCATTAGATGTTCAAGAGCAATGAATTACCCTTCACACCTAGAAAGTGGAGACGACACGAAACACCTGGAAAGCTGCAACCTTTCTGGTTAAGGTGGGTTCAAATGCTGAAACAGCTCCCATCATTGAAAAGATCCTAGGCTGCATAGTGACCTGGGGGTTACCAGTGGAACAGTGGATACCTTCCCAAAGCAGTCATATCAAAGGTGGATAGATGGAAGGACTTAGAATGTAGTTGTCCAAAAAATGCCCAAAGCCATGCAAGAATTGATGCAAAAGTGTCACAGGCATGTTTGTTGGTGTTCCTCAGCTTGCCAAACTGTCACAAAAATAGTCAGCCTTAGTCCGAATCACTCATATATGTGCCAGCGGATTCAAAAACATGGCACAAGAAAACCGAAAAAACTATTGATTTTGGCTTGGCCCCAGGGTCCAACTTCAAGGTTCATGGTCATCTCTATCAGCTTCGAATCATGATGTGACTGTTTTCTGTTCTTCAACTCAAATGGCACATGAACCCTCCTCCTCCTCCTCCTCCTCATCATCATCATCATCAACATCATCCTGATCCTCATCCTCCTCATCCTCCTCCATCATGCAGCCTGAGGTCCTATTTGGATACTTTGCAACACTTGGAGAAGCATTTGGGTGGTCCTCATCCTCGACCTTTTCTCTTTGGAAAATCACCTTCTCTAGCAGACTTTGGCTTGGCAGGGCAACTTTACCAGTCAACTGGACGGCATTGACAGCATGTTTTCATGGGATGGGGGAGCGGAACGGAGTGGTCATGAAACTGCATTTGACGCAGTACACAGTGGTCCACTTCATTTACATTTGAGAAGACTTCTATACTCTTCCTATAGCTTGAGCACCAGGAAACTTCATATTCCCTTTGTTCTCCACAGAGGTCACATCAGTAACTTTAGAAAAATAGTCATCCACAACCTTTTTTTGCAGTCTCTGATAAGATCCTGGCCCTCCCAACAAACCCACCCAAAACTAGCTAACTACCGGAGATGAGGTGCACAAACCAGAGGCTATGATATCAACCCCCACTATCCCTTTTCTTTTTCTAAAGTATACCACCTGTTTGAAGATGATAAACTGGTCTCCATGGAGCTTGTTTTATTTTTGGCGCTCCCCACTAAACGATGGACTCTTAAGAATTGCACAGTAATTGCTGCGATCTGGGATCAAAGTTTTTTGGGGCATTGTAAGGGCCAGATTTGGGTTGAAGCATGTGGGTTTATTGACCCTACACAGGTAGAAAATGATGGATCTTGCAGAAGCTATCCCAAGCCCTCATGTAAGTGGTTCATCTTTTCACATTACAGATCTTAGTGTCCAATGTTTCTTGATAGCATCACATGTTGGGTCCTGCCCTGTTCGCCGGGGACGAAGGTGCTTCCTCGACGTTGAGGCAGGGGTGCTGATGCGTTTGTATGCACCCCATGTGGCTTTGTGGTGCGAGGTGTGATGTTTTTTTTTTCGTGGGAGATCGAGAGATACAGGTCGGTCCAAGGTGGTACAAGTGGTATGCACTAGTATCTCTACATCCTTCATATCGTTTGTATCGTTTATGTTGTTTGTCCCTTCTATTTGTTTTTCGTTGTATACTGGGGGACAATTGTTGTGGGTCGCGAAAGTGGAGATCGGGTTTCGCAGGTTGACCAAGAGGACGAACCAAAATGCGGTAGAGCCTTTGTGTGAAGAACCTCACTGTAGCATCCTAAATTGTTTGTACCACAAAAGGACGGATGTAAAATTAGGTCTGACGGAACAATGATACCTAGTTTTGTTCTTGCCGTCTTGGGCAACACAACATCAGACCACTCAAAATGACGGACATGAACAGACGTTTTTGCTCCATGGATGGTAGTCTGTACTTTTGAGTGTGTAGTAGGCTGCACAACAAATGAATCTAACGTACTACATCATCTATATCTATTTGGTGATGATGTAGCACATTGGATTCCGATTGTTTTTTTGTCTTATAGGTGATGATACTTTGGATGCGTCCCCGTCTCTCATGAACCTTCACTTTCTACTGTCATTATGGGAAAGGGATATATGGACACTACTGTCTTTTACTACCACAATCGTATAGATTATTATACTAGCATTATATATTGTTGAATCTTTCTTATACAATTGACCTCTTTATTGAAAGTTACCCGTTTTGTACGTAATGTACCTATTCTATATCTAGAAGTAACGGGCAAGTAAATATGTTGCATATGTCTTTCGGCATGGTACATGTAGAGGCAAGGTATGATTATAGATCCAACATCTCTTGCAAACTTGCCGTTCAGGTCATGGCCAACCCACATGAGGAAGGTCCTTTTGAAGACTGGGAGACCTTAGTCCGCGAGCCCATTTAAGGATGTGGTGAAAATGGAAAGCGATTGTTTGTGGAAAAAAGACAAGATTGTCGTTAAGAAACCTAGTTTCCACTTATATGTGAGTATTTAGTATTTGGGGGAGTTCTTTTGAAAAAACCCATCATTTTGGGTGTCTACGTTAAATTCAGGGTTCTAAGTTTCAATGTTTTCCAAGCAATCTCATTAGTCTCACCTGAAAGGTTTTCACACCCTGTAATAGTAGCAAATGAAGGTTTATACTGAATCCGGCACTAAAAACGTAATAATCCTTCGGTAACCTAACATAGCAATAGAAAATGGACCCTTTTGAAGATGTATTTCCGATCGAAGATGGAGATTTACCAGCCAGCTATGTTGGTTTACCAGAGGGTGGTAACCAACTCGACGTTCCGAGGCACCTACCTTGGAACCTTTGATCGCCTCGCAGGTGAAGTTATTTTTACGATGCTTGGAACGGTACAAGCTGTTACTATGTTGGGGGGAAGCCACACATAACATGGTTTGAAAACATGTTTTGTTATTATAAGCATCATTATTCTGATGATTATTTCATCTTAAGATATTTTTTTGGTCTCTCATTGAAGGTGTTTGGAGTAATAGCCAATAGTCCAATAAGCATTTTTGTTGTTTGGCAAAACCCCTGAGTCAGCCCTTTTGATTGAAACTCCGCCCGCTGGGAGCTTCCAGTGGAACAGTCTCAACATCACGCCATTTCCATTTCCATCCATCCATTCTGGGTTCGTTTTGTTCATACAGGGTTGTTCAACCATTCCGCTGATGCCGAAGTTGAGGATGGTCGGATGCTAATGCAAAGGCTTTGGATGCGAAAAAGAAGGACATACCTTGAAATCATAGCCACGAACATCCAATCTTGACATGGGATGGTTGAGGTTTGAAATCCCAAGACAACAGAAACCACAGGAATCATTTATCTTTCAAATACCTTCACAAAGAAACGCTGAAATCATTGTTTTCTTCCAAAAAGTCAATCTTCAAACGTCAATGAATCAAGCTTCCCAGGACTTTGTGGTGGATCTTGGTGATGGACAAGTATGGTCTCAATCGGTGCCTAACCGAATTTGAATGGGGGTGCAATGCAGATGTGTTCAGATGTTGATGGATGAGAATTCAGAGAACACCCAGGAACTACGAATATTGACAATGCGTATACAGTATGTATACAAATATATTTACACGTACACCGCATACATGTATATGATATATGTATAGTGACGACCGAGACGGTATCTCAGAAAATAATGTATAGTGACGACCGAGAATGTCTCTCAAGAAAATCCGACGAGGCCGCAAAAAAAAACAACAAAAGAGACATCCATCGGTCTGTCCACCATGGAAAAAGTTTCGAACTTTCTCATCCAGCTTAGTCATTGATGATGTTGTCCATGGTGTCATCATCTTGTTATTGCTGTGGCTGTATCCGTTATTTTTTCGCGGCTTGTTTTTCCTAGGTTCACCAGGAATTTCGGTAGCCAAAAGGACCCTGAAATACAAAGATGCAAAAGGCAAAAGACGCAAAAAGACGCAAAAGGATTGAAAGTCATACAAAGACGCACTTAAACACAACCACTTAGACTTTGTGACTGCTTTTTCACTCTATTTCTCTAAACATTGTCTTTCATCATTGACATGGGTGCTTTGAACATCATTTGCATATCTGGGTGGTGGCAACTCAAGTATTTGTTTAAATCTTCACCCCCCAAAATTGGGGGAAGGTGAACCCATCTTGACGACCATATCCACCAACCAAACGGCAGGTAGGAGGGCCTCAGAGGTATCACGCCAAGTCCTTGAAGGAGATGGGATGGGATGGAATGGTGGGGTCGGTCTGTAGGGGAGTACTGTAGTGAAGGTATATTTTCGTACTGTGGCTAGATGGTGGCAACTCAAATATTTTTCATTTTCACCCCAAAAATTGGGGAAGATTCCCATTTCGACTATTTTTCAGATGGGTTGGTTCAACCACCAACCAGGTAGTCAATTGCCATGATGAATTTCTCTCTCTCTCTCTCTATATATATATATATACTGTATATAACGGTTTAAAGAAATCATTCGTTATTTTTTGTGAATAGCGCAGTTCAGTTTAGTTTTGGTCTGTGAAACATGCATATATAATACATGTATATATATATATATATATCTATGCTCATATATAGATGCAATATGTATCTCTAGCCCGTCTTTTAAAAGATGTCTATACTTTGAACAAAAATCCTCTCGGGGGCCTTTGGTTTTCCAAGCTTCGAGAGGAACTCCGGCGCAAGTTCAGTGCTCTCGATTCAGAGCGCCAGGAGGTGGAGGCACAAGTTGCTTTGCAGTTGGACTCCTGAAAATAATGGATGTACATATATGATTATATATATGTATACATATGAAAAAAACTGGTTATTTAGGTATATATATAGGGGATTGTAAAAATTCAGTTGTGTGGGGATTCTAGTAAACTGTTAGATATAAGGATCCCTATTAAAAACCAGTATGATGGAAAGTAAGAGTTTTATTTTTCGGCGTGGCTCATGTGTATATAATATATAGATATATACTATGTATGTAAACACTATTGTAATTTACTTTGGATATTGTTGAACTGTTTTTGTGAAATCGAATTGAAGCTGAGGGGTTTCGTCGTGGTTTGTTGTCCTTTGTTTGGGGATGGTCACCCCTCAATGGTATTGGAGGTACTGTAACAGATTTTTTGTTGAACAGACATCGAAAACAAAAACCCATGTTATTCATCGGAAGTTGCATGGGAGGTTGGTTCCGTACATGTTAACTAACTTCTGGAAACCTCTGATTTTCCAGTTTGCTGATGCATCAAATTTGGTTAAGAATTCCAAAATGCATGGTTTGGAAGAGTAAACATGATCGACATTTGGAATGCTTTTGGTACTTGACTTTAGTCGGTTGTGTCGTATCCACATTCCATATCACAGTGCCTGATTTTTTGGTAAACATTGCAACTTCGAGTACGTTGAAATCGCTCCTGATTCTAGAACGAAAGGATCCAGATGTCCAGCTTTGCATCAGGATGGATCACAATCAGAGTTGAATGCTTGCTTTCCTACAGTAATTGTTTTGTCACAGGGAAAATGGTGGTACCCTTGCGATGGTACCCTTCATCGTTATTCCAATATACACCTTGTAAGTATAGTGGGTATTCATTGGGTATATCCCCTTTGTATTTTCCCAATGATTTTAGCCGTTCACAGATTCTGCAATTACACAATATTTGCCAAGTTGTTTTTCACAGATATACGGCCTTTCAGAATTCGGAAATTTCAGCAAAAAGAATCTTTCGGTGATTCGTGTTTGGGTGATTCGGTATTTTGGAAGCTCGCAGTCTTTCCAAACTGTTTGCCAGCTGGTGGCAACTCAAATGGTTTTGGAATTTTCACCCCGAAAATTGGGGGAAGATGAACCCAATTTGACTCATATTTTTCAGATGGGTTGGTTCAACCACCGGCTAGGTTTGAAATTAATCCGTTTCTGCCGGGATTTTGTTTGAATTCCCCGTCGTCAGGCGGTACTGCAACGTTGCGGCTGCCTCGAGTTGTTGACGGAGCTGAGTTCAAAGCTTTGAGCGAAGCGGAGCAACCTGGCAACCATTTATCCTCCCTGAAAATGAACGAGTGTCGCCTGAAAAGGGACCATTTCAAAAGGAAAATTTGGCCTTTCAATCCAGCAAGTTTCAGGGGATATGTTAGTAACTGTTAGTTTTGGGGGGAGAGTATCCTTCTGGAGTATAGACTCTCCTTTCTTCATTCTTTCCATTTGACGTCTTGCAAGCTCATCTCACCCGGAGCTCAGGATTTTGGAGATCTGAGGGGTCGCAAAACAATGTGACTGGTGCGTTGGGGCAACTATAAATGTGACTTTCAAGTAGGAGGTTTGCTGAAGGAATCTGATGAAACAAAAAAACACCTTTTACAGCATAGAATATGATTCAAGTACCGTTCCGAACTGTGTAACAGCAAATCCGATCTTTCCAGCAGAGACTGTAGCACCCTTGGCTTGCGAGGGACTTTTGAACAAAGAGTCTGCTGGAAAAAGCCGCAAGGTTGAGGAGGGAGAAGCCTTTGACATTTTTTGGGTCGGTAAGAGCGTATCAAACTTGTCATTCTGGCAACTTCAAACTATATAGGTTCTCCTCCAAATGCATAGACGCACCTTTAATGGAACATGAATCTATTACCTATAGCTTGTCCCATCTTTTCTTTTTCCCATGCAGGTTCCGGAACCTGGTCAAAACATGTTTGGAAAATGTAGGAGTATTTTGTGGGGTTTCTTCAGCAGAAAGCTTGGAGGCTGACAAATAACAATCAAGCCTTGGTGGTCACCTGGTTGGTGCAAATGGTGATCCTGGCTGAGGAAATCGAACACGGAGATGCCGTAGTAAAATCCCAAACTTCAAGTACCAACGCGTATGTGTTTTTAAAAACATGGATGGAAGTGGTCATCCAAACACATGGGACATGGCTATAATGGGAATCAACATGATAGATCCAATGGCCCCACAGTTGCTGAGTTTTCCAAAACTACTCTTGTTCGTCATCGTTGTTCTTTCAAATAGAAATGTTTCCCGTCAGATTTCTTTTGTTCCATTTTGTTTCCCCAAAACATCATGGGAATTTTTTCAGGTACCTCCCCCCTCAATGCCAATGCCACCCCCTCCTAGCAAACAAGGCCTTACTAGGGGGTTATTACATGTTATTACCCTCCCTACAACTAACAGTTTGCCTCTGAAAATAGATCCCTGGAATCTCGGAGATTCCTATTGGAAAGCAGCATCTTTTTTAGAGATTATGTTAAGTTTTTTGGGGAGTGTACCCTCCAGGGAACTAACATATCCCCCAAAAATGGGATTTTGAAGATGATTTTCCTTTTCCCAAGGTGAGATATGTTAGTTCCCTGGAAGGTAACCATCATTATCCCTTAATCGAAAAACAGATTGGCAGAAATCGCCAAGGTGAAGATCCACGGCAACAACTGAGGTGGGAAAAAAGGGAACCATCCAAAATTCGCAGTTGATCTCCTTAGATGTTTGATTTTTGCGACAAAAATGGCTGGTTTTCTAGTTGAGAACATGTTTGTTTGACTTCTCCTGTCGGATTTTGTGACAAACGTGGCGAAAACCTAA
>DF241945.1:0-66732 GCA_000507305.1 Breviolum minutum Mf 1.05b.01 | reverse complement strand
AAAAAGTCTACAATGGTCAGCCTACCATTTCAGACCTCTGACCGCCAGACCCCTGGGGGGCACCCATTCCAGACCCTAAGTAGTTGAGGGTATCTTTTTATACACTAAACATTATCAACTCGGAAGTGGCCAAAGCTTCTGCGCGTTTTTTTTTGGGAGAAAACAGTTCAATATGCGAAGTCGATATGAGCCACAAAAAAAACAGGCCTACTTTCCATGAAATACTGGTTGATTAATAGGGATCCTTATAATGGATCATGAAATAATCCCCACATAACTGGGTAGTATAATCCCCTAGGAACCCTACTGGGATGTCCTGCTGGTACTTAGTAAATGGATTATCACCCACACATAAGTAGGTTGCAAGTCCCGTAAATTCAGGTTATAAAACAACTTACTAACCCGTTACGATCACTTCCAGACGGACATCCCAGTTTACAACCATTTCTTTTCACATGGAAAACTCACTCCAACTGGGTCTATCCAACCGTCAACGGATGCGTTGGCAAAACCCCACGAAAAATGAACGAATTTGTCAGGGACCACTTGAAAGGAAGGCTCCATCTGAACCAAACATGAATTTTCAGAAAATACCAAGTCCCATTTTTAACCACCAAGTGCTTGGCCACATTTCACCCAAAAACAAAATGATCTAAGCGCACCTGCACCGCATATATGTTTTGTTTTTCAAGAGGGGTATTTCATAAGCTATGAAATGCTCGGATTCCGAAAGCTGGAATTCATGGTTAGTAATGTCTAGGTTTTGTTGCGCTCAGATGGGTCACTGCTAATCGAGTTGGTGGTTGAACCACCCATTTGAAAGATATGCTCGTCAAATTAGATCATTTCCCCAGGTAGGGATAAACATAAACAATCTTTGAAACCACAACCTAGCCATAGTTTTGTCTCCAGCTTGATATTCCCTCCATATTAATCAACCTCGCCGGAAGGTTCGTGTTGAACAGCCCACCAAGTAATGTGCCCCCACTAACTGTTGTAACAAATGGCATACATTAGTCCAGTTTTGACCGAGCCGCGCCTTTTCCAGTTTTTCCTTGTTTCACCGAGGAGCATAGGTGTATCCACACGAAAACCATCAACATCACAGCTGGAGATCAGTGCATTGGTCATTGCCTTGTTTTGAAAGGGTTCTGGCCAAATTGTAATATTTCACCAACCGCATACTTGGAGGATGGGTCCCCACTTGGTAAGTAGTTAGCAACTGCCCTTTATTAGGACAAGAACGATCAGCATGGTTATTCTGTTGCCATACAAAGTATTTGACCCCTCTTCTTTTGGAGGGTCCAGTAATTCTTCGGTTAACTAGATTCTTAAGATTTTTGTTGACAAACTTTTTGAAGCATTTTCATCCTCCAAAAAAAAGATCAAAGAAGTGACCAAACACTTTCGGTCTTTGACGTGTCTCAAATTGGCATCAAATAATCTTCAACACAGTTGGTGCGAACCACTCTCACCTTGTTTCGACCCTTTGCTTGTCATTGAGTACAAGGTAGCTACAAGTAGGGTTGTAACTCCACTTACAGGGGTTATAAGCCCATGTTACCCATTTATAAGACCATTCATAAGGGCACCATGTCACACCCCATGATCGGCTCGGGGCCCACCGATCGTAGGGGGAAAATGGTCACGGCGCCAAGTAGCAATGTACTTCGCCTGTACACGATGATGCTCCAGTCGTAAATCGTCCATGGTGCCATAGAGTTTGCCTTTTGGAGTTGACGAAAATTTTTCACAACTCCCCAATTCACCATATGGGTGTTTCCAAAAATAGGGGTACCCCCAAATCATCCATTTTGATAGGGTTTTCCATCATAAACCATCCATTTGGGGTTCCTTTTTTTTTTGGAAACACCCATATGAGCATGGTAAATGACCAATGAATACCTAACTTACATAGATATTTGCACAGTTTATTATAAATCCTTCACCTGAATTAGGGCCAGTTTGGGTAGGATTCCGTTACTAAACTACCTTTTGGGGTGACCTCGGCTGAGTTCGCTATAAATTGCTTAGATGGATATGGTTAGGAGTGTATGATTACCTCCTTCTTTCAGAGATTTCTTATGGAAGGGAGGTCTTGTAAACACAAGGCAAAGAGCCTTAGATGATTAGAGGCCCTGATAAATACTTGGATTTCCTTAAGATGCTTGGATAGAATTAAACACATTCTCCCAAATGGTGTCAAACAAATGGTGATTTACCATGGTACAATCCGTAAAATTTCCCTCAAACAAATCCAAGTAAGAGTGCTGTTAAAACTTCTGAATGACCATGGATACCTAACGTACAACCCTTGTCATCCCTTTTTTGGTGGAACAGTTTCAACTGCGAGATGTGGCTGGATGGGTTTTTGAGGATGAGGAGTTTTTCTTAAGGAAGCAGTCTCTTGCAGTGATAACGTCAAAACAAAAGTTTGGAAGCAACTGAAAAACTGACCAAGTCCCAAAACACAGTGAATTTTAGCACCAAAATTCAAGTTCTCTCTACAAACACATATGAACTAAAAGTTCTAAACGTATAAATATCTCAAAATCCTTTTGCTGTAGCTTTCTTGATTTCGGGTCTACGAAGTGGATGTTGTTTTTTTGGTCACCCCATAAAACTCAGAGAACTAATTTTGAAGCTCTAAAAACTCTGCCAAGGAAGGCTCCTTCCACTAAGAAACTGGAGATCTTTTTTGTATCTCCAACCCGAAAAAGATCCATCCAATTCATGTGCTAACCAGTTATTTCATGAAATTTCACACCAGTTATGTTTTTTGTTGACGTGTTCGTCAGTTCCGGAAGAAAAACAACTTCAACCGATAAACCAAACCCTCTTCTAAGCTTCGCGACTGTTTGATGCTGGGAAAAAGTTCCAAACACAATTCTCCCTAAATTGGCGGTTTGCCATAGTAAAAATTCACCACAAAAACAATTCCAAGCCCTGCGAGGTTGAACAGTTGCCATTCCTTTCTTTTTGGGGCGCAAATCCGGCCTTCTTTTCAGGGAAAACAACTCCATCTAAACATCCCTGTGAAAGTAAAGGAGTGAAAGTATGAAACGCCTGCGCAGCCTGTTGCTGACGTGTATGAAACCTTGTAAATAATGAGATATTTACCATCTCAACTGGTGCAGGACTTCTTCTATCAACGGTATGATTGAAAGTAAAGGTGGTAAATGGCGGGAAGATATCGGTTTTAGGCCGACAATTTGAAATCTGTTTTTTTCTGAAATCTGTCCCATATGATCAAAGAACCAGGTGTTTGATTGTTCATCCAGCGTTGACATGATTTATGCATATATCTAGAGAATCTTGCTCCCACACGTATCATCACGCAAAAAAAACACGTGGCCAGCAGATCTCCATAGGTGTCTAGTCACTCATGGTCGGTTGGTTTCAAAGACTCTAGTGGTTGCCAATATGAGCAATGAAAAGCCACCTGAATCTCATTTCATTATGACATATGAATATATTCATAGAGCCCAAATGACCTCTACTTTTTCACAGTCAAACCCCAAAACAAGGCCTTTTCCAACCAAAACAGGGGTCATTTGGGTTCTAGGTTACAGTATACATACTGAGTATCGATACTGGTTGCTTAAATACGGATTCCCATGATGGGCTAGAATCACCCCTAGTGTAAGCATCTTTTCGCACCCTTTGCTCAAATATAGCTACACCAAGTACTTCTTTAATGGGGGAAACAAACAACAATATTTTTTTTTCGCCGGGCCCAAGGTGTATTACCAAGACGAGTGGCCATAGTGAATTTGGAAAGAATCATAGAAGTCCTGGCAGGGAACATTGGTTGGATCTGGCCGCCCAACCCAGTATACACTAAAATCACATCAGTTTTTGTATCGAAATCATCCGCAAATATCTCGAGAAAAAACTTTCTAGAATTCATTTTGGCAATTCTTCGCAACTCTATTTGAGGAGTTGGTAAATTTCCGATCTTGAACAACTTTTGCCACAAGAATCCACACTCCTTCCCCAAGACCCTATTTTTTTGCGCAAATTTTGCGACAAAAACTCTCAACCCTAAAAAATCATGAAGGACCCTCCAAAAAAAAGGGGTTCCACTCTACACTGTATTTCCCAGGGTTCTTTTTTTGGATCTCCAAATCACCAGTGACTTGAAATCCCACCTGGGAAAAAACATCCCCATTGAGATTGATGGGCTAAAATCATCCCTAAGAAGTTATTTGATTTCTCTTCCCACCTTTTGGTTTGGACCAAAGACTGAAGCATTGCAAAATGTCTTTGAATCTGGTCCTGTCGCAGCAAATAGAGCAGGCTCTCATGTAAAATGATGTGAAAATGAGCTACACCCGGACGGCCCTGATGATTCAAAAAAACGAGGCCCCTGCTCGACGAATCGTCGTTATGGAAATAGATCCAGATTCCGGATTGACCGCCCTGAGTTGGTTTGCGTTCACCGCTGCCCAGTAATTTTTGGCATGACACCCTCTCGCAGCGCTACTGGCCTTTGGCCTTTGCCTCGGCCACCGAAACGACTCGTAGCCCTCATCCTGCGGAGTCTTCAGCTTGCAAGGTCAGTTCAGAGACTCTTTCCTGCGGCATGGCCTCGGCAAGTTGCAATGGAAGTTGTTGCGCGGCCTGCCACCACCAAAGATCCCTCCTGATTTGAGAGGCATTGTGCCTATGGCCTATGGCCTCGGCGGCCCTCCACCGAAAAGCTGCGTTAGGCCCATCTGGCCCAGACGGCCGGACAGGCCGGACCTAGTATCGCCCACTTTTTTCACCCCCAATGGTTTTTTCCCTTCGTCCAAGTTCCCAAGTTCACTCTTGAGGAGTCACAGAGTTTTTTGTATGTTTTTTTTGCCGGAATCCAATCCTTCAACTTCTTTGACTAACAAAAAACCGCTTCCAACCTCAAAATGGCCGAAAAGTTCGGTATGAATGGACCCCCCAAAAAAAACTCAGGATGTAGGATTGGATGTCTAGGGTTCCTATGAAGTGACATTTTTTTGGGATGAATAAATGTCCATATAGCCTTCCAAACAAATTTTCTTCCAGTCATGCTGTTGATGGTTCAGAAATCCCATTCCCAACCACCTGGGATTTATATAAAACCCTGTAAATCATGGGATTTGTTGCTACCAACCTCGACTGGTGATCGCAGGGAATTTCTGAACCATCAACAGTACCACGACTGCACCTACAAGGTGGGGGTTTCGAGCCGATCGTGATAAATGGAATGAAATTATAATCCCAATTAATCCCTATAAATGCCGAAAATACATGGGTTTCACTAGGGTTATTTTCACCCCGAAATAAGCGGAATTGACCATGCTTATGCCTTGTAAACTTTTGGATTTGAAACTGATTTGTTTATTTCCTACCACGGGTTTAAGCCATACCTAACAACTTGTTTAACTACCACTGTTTTATTTCCTATACTCTTGTATATCTAACACCACATACCACACATCACCACAACCCCCTTCAAAACCCCCCCTTCAACTCGACATCTGTTTTTCACCTGCAGATCTCCGTTGTGATGAAAATCGCTACTGGAATACGTACCTGCACAAAACCGTCGATGCCCCGTGACTCAAAAAAACGCTGGTTGTCATCCCAACCCCTGAACTCCCAACACCCTCTAGGTGAGCTGCTTCAGCCCACCCCTCCCAAAAAAAAACACCTTTTTTGGAAGGTGCGGTATACTTTCAGAATCTATTTTAGTCAGGCCCCGGCCAACAAACAATTGGAACAGTGTGACCTATAAGTCTTGGGGGGGAATATGAAGATGAACAAAAACCCCATCTTACCAATGACCTCTTCCACAACATTCCTGTTTAACATTGCAAACATCGAATTACATTGAACATGTATGATATTGCACTCAGGTACGGGGATGCATGCTACGACTACGACTACGACTACGACTACGACGACGACATGCACCAGATTGCGTTCTGCCAAGTAACTTTAACTTTCTGCTTGCTGGGCATCTTGCACTGACGCTGAAGCATCACTTCTTGAGACCAATGACGGTGTATGTAACATCTTTTTCATTTTGGTTTCCTCCTCCAGCTGCTGCGAGTAATACCCGAAGTAACGGGCAACGACAAGCACACCTGAGATTTCAATCTGCAAATCATTGCATGGTTGAAAACATGGACCAAAATCGATCTGATGTCCGACTTTCGCTAGAATGCCATCAGATTTGTTGAGCTTGTAGTCGCCTTGCGAGTCCCAGCACCGTCCGCACCAGTCGTTGGTAGTGGACGCCAGGTAATTGTCCAGCCACGTAGTCCACGAGGAACCCGTCTGGCACGTCCCGTGTTCCACTTGGCACCGCATGCGTCTGCCCACTAAGTAAAGCGGGTCAAAATGGAGCAATTGTTCAAGACGCAATTTGGAATCAAATTGGTTTTCAAAAACCATTTGACGAAGCTCAATTTTAACGGGGCATGCTGGGATGGATAGGAAAACAATTGAACCCCTGGTGAACTTAAACCACTTTTGTTGGGATCATTTCGAGTGAGTCTTACAGCGTGTTTCATTTGAGCAACGTTCGAAACCCGTCGACATTCCATGAAATACTGATTGTTTCAAAAGGGCCCTAACAATGGTTTATAAGATACTCAGTAATACTCGCTATATAACTGGGTAGTGTTCATCCCCTTTATAACCTGTATATAGCAAAAAACCAGGGTCAACTGCTCACTGTTCATTTCTTGTTCACAAAACATACCATGTCTTAAGTCAAGTCGGATCTCTTTATCGAAAGAACAACTGCACCAAACCAGTTGTTGTGAAGAAATATCGCATTCTGTTGATAGGGTTTCTTCAAAATTTGCGGAATGTAAAGAGCTCACCACCCTTCTCGAGGAAATAAAACTTTTGTGTGAAGGCCTTGAGTGCATGTGCTGGTTAATAACTCCTTGAATAGGGCCGTCTATTTCTTGGGGTAGGCATTTGGGGACCCTTAAACCATCCCATCCAACGTTGAGCGATGAAAGGGATGAAAAGGAGGGGCCCTGGTTGCTTGGTTGATGACAGGGGGGTTAAACAAAAAACTACAGAGGTATATCCCGAATGCACTGGCTGTATGGATTATTACCTACCTAGATTAGGTGAACAATGGCCACATTCAACAGAACATGTAGGTAAATATTCCCTACAGTCCATGCAGCATCTGAGTATGGAAGATGTTTTTTTTTTATTTCCTGCAGTAATACTTTTAGAACCAAAAATAAGACATCCCAAAGTTCCAGGGTTTCCATACATTCTTGAGACTTGAAACCATGGAACCATGCATAGAAGAGATGCATCTTACCTTCATCTAGGCGGTGCTTGAACGCAAACCATTTAAGACAAATATGCCCGAAAGTCAAAAAAACATGGAAATTTCATTTCCCTCAGGATCTGGGTTCATTGTAAAAACATATCTTTGAAACCATCTTAGTTGATGTTCGTTGTTTGCCAGCTGCTAGTTTGCCAGCCTACTTTGAGGCAACAAATCCCCAAACAAAAGTGCTGATTCCCAACCCCACCCCAAAAATGAAGTAACTGAATTCCAGTAAACTAACACAGCAGGCTGGAAAGTGTACATTTTCTAAAAAGATGTATTTCCGACTTCTAAAAAAGGGATAACTTACCAAATTTGCCATGTAATCTAGTAGAAAGTACCGTTTAACTGCAAGAAACGACATGGCCATCGGTCCGTCAAAATGAGGAAGCCTCGGCCATCATCCACTCGAGCTTCTCCTTGTTGTCCATAGACAGTGCCTGGTAGATTTGGAAAGCGGGGGCAGCCGCCGTTGAATCCTGACATGAATCAGGCAATCCTGATTTTTTATGGCTAGTCAACTCAATCTTCCCTAGGAATCCTTAGGGTTCTGAACACCCCCCCCCCTTAAGAACCCTACAATGGACCCCGAGCCCATCGTTATGCATATCAGTGAAAAAGGGGCCCCTATTTTTCATGGCCGAAAATCAATAGGTTTCACTGGGCTTATAACCACTAGAAGTGAGGTATAACCCTACTTTTCACTGGAATGGGGGCCCACCTTGTCTACATGTTCAGGATTTTCATGTTACTATTTCACCCTAGACATCCCAAAAAAATACCTCCTCAAGCGTGTTTGTTTAAGGTGTTTTCTCGGTTTTTTTTTGGAGGGCTCGAAAATGACATCTTCTCATTTTGGGTGGATGTCCGTGGGTGTTGGAGTGTGGTCATGTTTTTCCAGGCAGTGAATTGGAGGAACATTAAGATAGTGTTGATGGAACAAATCCGGCTAACCACCTGGGATGTATAAAACCCGTCGGAAATAATGGACATTTACTATATCAACTAATTAGCGGGTCTCTGAACCATCGACAGTATGAAGATATTTGCAGCAACTGCCCTCAATCTTATGATCCCTAAACCATACATCCAAAATCTTCCAGTCATACCTGGTGAGGAGGTGTTTGGGACTTCATTCACACCGATCCTCAGTAGGTATTTGGATGTCTAGGGCAGATACAAATACCCTCCCCAAAACTGCCATATAACCCCTAAAAAAAGACAGTTGGAAGACTATTCTTTTGGGAAACACCATTTTCAGGTGCTATGTTGTCAGTTTTGCAGGGGATTTTTTTTGAATATCTTCCGGGGGGATCACATTTCAACCTGAAAAAATCGCCCACCTGAAAAACCAACCCTCCCTTTGCCCCGCGCCTGGATATTGCCCTTCAGGATCCCAGGTGTTGTTGTACCAAAAATCCTCAGACCGGGTCCGTGTGGCTTGTTTTTTCGGTCAAGGCAACGTTCGGTGCACGTTGAATGGATGGGTAACATGTTTTTTTCACCCCCCAACCTGTTTTTTGAAAATCTCCCCACCCTGCTTTTTTCACCGCCCAATGGATGGATTCCCTATCATAAAAAAAAACAGGTGCCTAAAATGGAGGTATGAACCTATATATAAGCTGTATGGATACGGCTTACCCTCATCTTCCAGTCGGAACCACGAGTCTAGTTTCCTGATAATTTGACAACTGGGTGCTTGGTTCTAAATATATAGGGAACTGGAAGATCAGGGTTATGAAAAGGAAAAGCCTCTCTACTCTGAAAATAGCCCTATTTTCAGGTTCAGTACACCTGCATTTTTGGTATTTGAAACTTTTGGTGAATTTTTTGGGGCTTTGCGGGAGGAACGTAGCTGACTATAGGAAAGTTTCCCCTTTTTCAGTTCGAACCCCAATTTGAAATCTGAAAAAACTAGAAGCCGATCACTCACGATTTTTCATTGGAACGGACCACGAAATAGCAGCTTTAAAACTCCATGCTGCCTACTAAATATGTACATACTCGCCCGAAGACTAACATAGCCCCTCAAAGAATGATGCTTGGAAAACTACTTTCCTTATGAAATGGTCACCTTTTTTCAATTGACATGTTAAGTTTCCGGGGGTAATTAAGGTCTGTGCCCCACCCAGGATGCCAGTGAAAAGAAATATGCGATCCAGCTGCTCCTGGGGGTTTTGTGAGAGGGGACGACGCACCCTACAATCCACAACAGTCTGGTCTGAACTATTGCCATCAATAAATATTGAAACAAAGCAAGATGTAGAAACAAACCAGTGGTTTCCCTTAGTAAGGCCATATTGAACCCTTATTTCTGGCGTGTGGTACGTTGGGGGTGGGGGATAGGTTGACTAGCCATTGTATTGACTGAAACAATTGGCACAAGAAAACAACAACTGAAACCCACTGCATGATTATCCTGCTTGGCGTTGTCGAGACATGATGGCGATGCCTTTGGGGGGTACTAGGATGTCCATGAAAGTTAACAAGTACTTGGAGCCCTAAACAACCAGTTTGAAATGAATGTTTGGTGAAACAACCATTTCCCAAGTAAAGCTTTGGAATCATCCAATTGAAAAAACCAAAAAACATTGGTTGTTTAGGGTTCCAGGTAAATAGCAAGTTGGATTATTTGAGATAATTACTATCATTCCTACACCTGAACTACCGTAGANAATCCGTGTAAAAACACAACCATGTCGCAAGCCAGTCAAAAAGGCGCTGGAAAAACACAGCATTCTCTGCAACTAGTTCATTGCTGAGAAGTTTTGTGAGAACCAAGGTCCATGTCCATGTCAAAAAGGTCGCCAAGTGTCATCGAACCTTTGGATGACATGTGGTGATGTAACAAGAAGCACAAATTCAAAAACGAGTTAGATGTATATTCGATGTATGTTACTATAAAGTTTTTTCTACATAAAATGCTTGCATCTCACAGGCAACCTACCTTCCGGGACCGTAGATGGACAAAATATTCAAACCTCGAGGAAAAGATTGGAAGACCCCCCCCTTCCCCAAATGTCAAAGTTAAAGAATGTGTGCGTGATATGTCATGCTGTGGGGTTTGATTTGTTTTGTCCACCCGTCTCAACCCTTGGAAGAAAACAACAACTTTGAAATTTGGGGGGCGCGGGGGATAAAGTTGTCCAGGGTTTGAATAATTTGTCCATCTACTGTATGGCAAGTTTTTATACCTTCTCCAAGGGATTCTCTCATCCATTTACGACCGATCATTACTAGTTCCATGGACATCCCAGTAGGGCAGGATAGCAGTTTTGTCATACGAGTTGGGTGCATGTTAAAGATGTTTGGGCCAAACCCATGAGTTTTCAACTAAAATACCATATGTTCAGCTGGTTTTTAGAAAGATGGCTGTTTCAACTAGCTGGTGGTTTCGCCACCCATGTGAAAAAATATGGGTCAAATGGGATCTCATTTCCAAAATAGAGCAAGTAAAGCAACAATCTTTGAAACTACCTCCTTGTTCATGTTTGAATGGGGACAACCTTATCCAGTTCAAAGTTCGCGCATACTGGAAAATGCGTTGAATCTCTTTCAAGTATTGGTGAAATGACAAATAACTCATGCCAACGCTAGCAAATCAATAGCTAATACATGGATATTAGGTTCAATGAGTTGCTTTCATGGTGATATGTTATTTCTTTGTCCCTAAGAATGGAAACAGACAAGTCTTGCAACATTCACTCTCTGTTTTTTTCAACCTTATGACTCACTATCCCGGATCAGCAAATCAATTTTTTGATGAATCTTATGGCATACTGCGAGTAAATGCTTCTCATTCACCACACGGATTCCTGGATTTCCCTGGAAACAAAAATGGGGGGAACACGTTGGAAAACGGAAAACACCAGTGACGTGGCTTCAGGTGAAACACTGTGATTTACTAATTGGAAGAATCCGTCAAAAATCACCCCAACACAAGTGCAGTGTATCACCAAGACACCATATATGGCTGACGCCCTGCCGGTGTTATATGCAACTCTTCTACTGGCCTTGGGCTGATTTTTGGTGAGATTGTTGGAGATAAACATCAGAAAACCAGCTGAGATGTTCGCTCAACCATCCAGGAAGTTTAAGCCGTTCTGGTAACTGCATTTAGGTTTCTAGTATATATTGCCACCGGCAAAGGTTTACAAAGGTTTGCCATTGATATAAACGCAACTGGGCGAATTTCAGGGCCTGTTACTGTTAGTTTCAGGGAGGGTAGTCTTTGCTTGTTAGATGGCAATGAAACATGCTGGTCTGTTTCTTGGTGGAACGTAACCACAATCACCTTACGCAAATCCAAGTTTGTCGAAGCATTGTCTTGACTATAGGTAAAACTTAGGTCCCAAAAAAATCTCAAATCTGGAATTGAAGCTTATCTAGCTGGTGGTTTCAACCAATCTGAAAAATACGAATCAGATTAGATCATTAGGGTGAAAATAACAAATGTTTGACTTGCCAGCACCCAGTTATCTCTCCAACAAACCACACATTAAAAAAACACCAAAGGGAGGGCGCGAGTCACTGCCCTTTGCTGGTTGGAGTTGTTCTGATGTGGGGGGCGCCATGATGGAAATTGTGCGTATAGAACTGGATACCTTCCCTGAAACAGTACTGTATCACATAAAACTCCCACTTAGCCAATGGACCCTGCAATAAAAGTTTGAACTTTATTTTCCCTACTAAATATGTAAATCCCAAAAAGCTTTGAAGTTCAGCCATTGGCCAAGTAAGATTAATAACTTGTGGTGTGTAAAAATGATGTCGACTTCCATTTTGCCACCCCTCCGCCCTTTCACCCAAGTCGAGGCCCGGGACTTGCGTGGTCGTAGGAGATATTCACGTAAGCCCTTGGTCTCATGCCAGCGCCAATGGGCGCCATCGTCTTTGTGACCCTCGAAGAAGAACTCATTGCCTTAGGTTTTTTTTTGAAATTTTACCCTGAGCAGTGTTCTGGCCCTAATAACAAGCCTTATTAAGGTAAACCAAAATGCCACTCCCGCATGGAAACAAGGCCATATTAGGTGATGATGGTAGTTCATAGTCCCTTAATAAGGCCTTAATTCTTGGGGGGGTGGCATTGGGGGGGTCCCCTTAGGTTTCCATGATTCAAAGCCCCGATCTTTTTTTTTGGTGGGAAAAAAATGCAGCGTTTGACTGGTGATTTTGAAAGCGGGGTCGCAATCGGGTGCAACAGTGGAAGGTAGTAGTTGGACCTATTCCCAAACAATTTTCTTTCTTTTCAATAATTTGGATTTACTTAAGATGCTTGAAACAGTTAAAAACATGTTCTCCCACATGGTGAACAATGGTGATTACTATGGTACGATCCGTAGAAAATCACCCTGTAACAAAATCCAGGATAAGAAAAAATGGGTCATATCTCCCAAAAGATTGGGGTGAAAGTAACATCATGCTATTTGAAGAAACAAAGAATCAAAAGCCTTTACTGCATAACCACATAGAAAATCCAAAACATGCTGTTTGAACAACACAATCACAGTTGATTCAATTCGCGAGCCTTTGTATCCCCCACATTTGATCTCGGTCGCCAACATCCTTTGGTCTCGGGTCATATTTTTTCACCATCCTAAAATGGTCACCAGCAGAATTGCCAGGATAGTATTGGTTCAAATCCCGCATGATGTTCTCTGATAGTTGCAACATCCATACCTTTGAACATGCTACATACGTAATATCTCAAGCGAATCTCAAACCATGGCGCTGTTAAGAAGTTGCGAAAATAATCCCCAAACTTCAGAGGAATTTCCCAATGAATTCAAAAAAACACCCCAGAAATTTGAATGAATGGAGATTACAACAAACATACATACCTCAATCTTCCAAGGGTGTGAAATTTGTCCCCCTTAACCACCAAAAACATATAGTTTTTGGGGGGCTGAGATTTGGTACACAAACGGAGGGTCTAGGTACCTACAAAAGAATGACCTGTTCCATACTTTCATTTTTAGTGCCCCAGAATTGAACCAACCCCAACCAGTTGGGACCCAAACTGCTCCAAAATTCCTAGTTTCTACATGTTTCTACAAGGTGGGCGTTTCGAGCCGATCCTTCAAAAAGGGGGTTCTAAGCCCTACATTCCTCTGGCAGGTGCGAACTGCTAAATTTCAGAAACCATAAACCCCTCTGCAGGACGAGAGTTTGGCAACTTGTTTTTTGCAACTGACAGAGGTGCTCATGTGATTCATAACCACGTCCACAATCACCTTTGCAAGGGGAGATGCGGTGGTTGTGGTTCAGGTTTGTTGTTGTTGTTGTTGTTGTTGTTGTTGTTGTTGTTGTTGTTGTTGTTGTTGTTGTTGTTGTTTTTGTTGTTGTTGTTGTTGTTGTTGCTGGTTGTCTGTTGATTGTTGTTTGTTGCGTGTTGTTCGTGGTTCTTCACCCTATCCTTGGGATTTTCCCAATGACTCTTACCGTCAGTCTCTTTCGTGGTGTCTTTTTGTTGCGACCCGGCTAAAGTATGTTTGTCAACCCGAGAATCTTTCCCAAATGTCGGGGTGAATTTCTAAAAGACTGCCACCTACCCTCCCTGAAATTAAGAGCAAAAACGCCTAAAAATGGATGGTTGGAATACTACTTTACTTTCCTATTGGGGAGGCCTATTTTCAGGGGCGAACTGTTAGTTTTACGGAGGGTAGTTACAATCCAAAAAAACAACATTGTTTGAACAAAAAAATGTCTCAAGAACTATCCCAAACTTCATAAATGAAGTGAGGATCCGACCCGTTCTGGAAAAGGTGTTGTACTTCTACATACTTCCTTCGGGCCTCTGTGCCCGACTATCTCAGATTTACTTTCCCATATAGCGGGTATGTACATAACGGATGCGGGTTGCTCACAGGAGAACTGTCGTTTCAAATCTCTTTATGACTTGGTGAAATCATCTGCAAGACTCATTTCTTTTGTACAAGATAACAGTCTTCTGACATGCCTCCAAAATCAAATCACTGCTTCAACGTGGGCAAAAAACTTTGCTCAGGTGGATTTACACTATAAGCAATTAAAAAGGTTTATCCTGGAAATGTATTGAATTTCTATCCCGTTTTGTGTGGAATAAGTGCAACAACTTGGGGGCAAATGGCTTATTTTCAATTGGGAAACAGTGGAGTCCAGTTAAGAGTTTGGTCCCTTAGCGATGATATGTGATTTGATTCCTTTCCCTGCCTTTGGAGCATGTTCATAATGCAAAACGATGCAAAAATACCCAACATTTCATGGAAAGGATCTTTCAAATGTTCACAACTTTACACTCCCTAAAACTAACAGTTCGCCCCTGAAAATAGGCCTTCCCAAAAAGAAACTAGTACTCCGTATTCCAAACATCCATTTTCAGGTGCGAACTGTTTGTTTCAGGGAGGGTATATCCAACTTCACACCACGGTTTTTTGTACCGCGCCAAGAAACGTACAGCCCTAAGGCATGCGCCGTCGTCGTAAGGCGTCGCAAGTCTTCTTTGGTACCCAAGCGTTGATCTAATAAGGTGAAATCTAACCTTGGCGATTTGGAAGCTTCGGCAAATTGAACATCTGATTCCTTTCCCTATAGTCTTCCAAATACCATGTGAGTTAAGCCACTATGAAAATTTATATATCCATGTTTTTTCAGCCAAACAAAATCCTGTCCCCCAAAACACATGTGAAGCACCTTGTTTGTGGCAAAAACTGCGGTTGCTTTAGGGGACTCCCGAACTCGGATTCGCCCAGTGCATCCCCTTCCGAAAATTTCACATACCAAAAATGGCCACATTTAAAAAGAGGTATACTGTATACTGGTTGGTGGTTTCAAGCCATCTGAAAAATATGAGTCAAAATGGGTTCATCTTCCCCAAAAATAGGGGTGAAAATAAAAAATCATTTTGAAACCACCACCTAGTATACCTTTTTCAAACCCATGATTTTGATTGATTTTTTGGGGCCCTCCAGTCCTTAGTTGACTCAGGGGTGTACTGTCTCTTGAATTTGCCACTCTTACTGACTGCCAGTGGGAACATATCAAGGGTGTCACCCTGGTTATGGACCAGTTTCCATTAAATACCACCCTGGGAACATTTAACGGTTGGAACACAAACAATGGAGGTGTATGGTTCAGATGATTTTCCTGTTCATTTCGGGGTGAAAATCCCGGGCTCCAGCCGGGGCAAAGGCTATCTGGGGAGTATGTATACCTTAACATCTTCCAAATAAGTATAGCCACAATCTGCACAGCAATACCCTTTGGTAAACTAACATAGCAATGGAATATCCCCATTTCAATAGGAAAATCATCTTCAAAGGGTCCATTTTCCATTGCTATGTTAGTTTACAGGAGTGTAGATGTTTTTTCTTAGTGAATTTGGGCACTACAATTTTACACAAACCATGGAAGATCCAGGGATCATCGGTCTATTGATTCGCAAGGATTCAAAAAGAAAACACCCCAATCAGGATGATGGGTCTCATTTCTGTTGGGGATTCGGGGGGTCAAATTATATAATTTGACGTCCCTAGGGCCTGAAACCTGCATGTTTCAATGGTTTTGCTGGGTCCAAAGGTATTTGCTGGGGAGTTTTATACATCCTATTGCGGTGGTGATCACCCGATACATCAGCCATCCACAGGTACTTTTGCTTCCGTTAATCACAGCAAAGATGCTGAGAGTACTGGTGATAGGAATTGTAGCCATTCCTCGAAACCGAGCGTAGCAAACCAAAGAAAAATCCCAACAAAAATAGCACCTTTAAACCATCCAACAACTGCGCCCATTCAACTTGACAACGTTTTTTCAAAAAAGACACCATTTTTTGTTCATGCAAAGTGTTGGGGTGAAATGTGCCAAAGAACATGTTGTTTTCCGTTGAATCATAGGTTCTTTTGAGAATAAGACTGTAGATGGTTAAAGAATTCTAAGAAAGCCTGAACGGATCTGCAGGGTAATGTGGATATGTATTGGATATGCGGCTATCAACCAAAATGATACTAAACAGCCAATGCTGTCTGGAAGCTGAAAGATTCAACATCATCATGTCATTCAACTAGTTGGCGGGTTTCAGCCCGTCTGAAAAGTCTTTAGTCAGATTGGATTATTTCCCCAAGTAGCGGTGAAAATAGAAGATTTATTTGACACCACACCACCTAGACTACTGCCTTTTACGATACATGTACATATTACCAGGGCTCGAAAAGGGTATGTTTTGGTTTAGACCTTCCCAACAAAGAAAAAGTACCTGTACCTCACTGAGCAATTTCAAACAAAAAGTGAAGTAAAAAAGTGTCTGAAAGCTGAATAACTATAGTTGCTAACTTCCTTGAGCCAGCAAATAAGCACCAACTACTCACCACCCCCCTGTCTACCACATCCTGACCTTCGAAACGCCCCCAAGGCACTGGAAGATGGGTGAAATCCAAATACCACGACATCCCAAACCCTTGATGTATGGCAACTTCGTTGTCCTCAGATTTGAACAACTGGCAAAAAAATTGATGGTTTGGGTGTGGTGGTTTGGGAGTCTGGCAATACCAACCCAAACCACCAATATCCACCAATGAACCGTTACTCGAAGATTCGTGTTTCCCTTCCAGTCACACCTTTTGAGGATCGGTGTTTGAACCCCCCCAAAACATCTCCAAAGAGAAAACTTTCGGAGGGTCCTTTTACACCTCCTCACCAGGTAATTGGAGGATTTTGGTCTTTCTGAACCCGCTTTGCGGGTCGGTTCGAGGGAAGTGTTGCAACAAAAAAGAGCATTGCTTTTGGATCCGACACAAGATTTTTTGAGGGGTACAGTAAAGCAAAATTGCATCTATGAGAACTGAAAAGGAACATCATCTTCCATCCACCTTCTATTTTTTTTTGATTTCCCAGCCGTTCATTTTCGGGGGGAAGAGATTGCTGCCAAATGAGTTCATTGAAACTCAAGAATCCCAAGCCCCCCTTGTTGAAATAACATCCCTTCGAGGCTGCCATGACCCGGTTCCTCCCACCAAGCTCGGGTTGTTCGCTCAGCTCAATCCTTCACCGTTTTTTTTTACATCTTGCCAACTTAGATTTGCGACCTTTTGATGCTTGGAAAAAGTGAAAACATATTTTCCCAAAATGGTGGTGATTTTTATGGTGGTTTTCATCCCCTGGGATCCAATCCGTAAAAATATCACCAACAAATAGAAATCCTTATCTATCTTATTTCATCCACTATGTAATGGGAATCCTTATGATAGGTAAATAAACCCCTATTAGGATCCTATTAGGTTGATGAGTTTATCCCCTATGATTGCCAATCCTTATGTAAAATAAACCCCTTCTTTCGGTTGATGAATTTATCCCCTATCCAAGGTTCAGGCCAAGAAAATCACCTCCATGACGGAAGGTCATATCTCTTACATCAAAGCCTTCAGCAAACCTGGAGCGAAGTTGGCACGAGCAGATGGGTTTTTATAGCAAGGTGGGCCCAAAGTCACCAGTTGCAAGTAGGGTGAAATAAGATAATTTAAAATGGTTATTTCACCCCAGTTACCCATTTTTTGGAGGGAGGTCATATTCAACCGTTTATTACTTAATTTAATACTAGTTGGTGGTTGAACCAACCCCTTTGAAAAATATGATCGTCAAAATGGGTTCATCTTCCCCAAATAGGGGTGAACATAAAAAAATATTTGAGTTGCCACCACCTATAGATTATATGTAAAATTAGAGAACCCTAAGGATTCCTAGGAAGATTGGGGAACCTCAAGGAACACTAGGGAAGATTAGAGGAATCACCAACCCCCTTCATCTAGATAACGATCGGCTCAGGGGTCCACCTTGTATAGGGAGCTCTTGCCGAAGTTGAAGGATCGAATTTTGGTGTTTTTTTGGTTGCCGGATCCGTGATCCAAACATGGGAGTGACATGGGTTATAGCGATAGCCCCTATAAAATGGTCGAAAATATATAGGCTAACTGGGATTATAACCCTTACTTATAGTGATTACATGTATAACTGGTGGGGGCCCACCTTGTAGTTGGTGGTTTCATGCACATTTGAGTATTGGTCAAAGATCTTGTTTCCCAAAGGTTTGGGGTAAAAGTATTCAAACATCTTGAAAACCACCACCTATTTATGTTCAAAGTGGAGTTGAGTTTGAGTTGGGTTCATCAAATTGTACCCAAACACTCTCCATGTATATATGGTGAATTTACCTACATTTACCGTAAGGAATCAATCATTCATGTAGGTAAATATCTCAGTCACATTGATCTTATGGGTAAAAGAGACTCGAAAGAAGGCGGAGACCTTTCAAAATCACTGAGAACAAAGGATCCGAGGACAAATCAGCTAGACATATACCTGGAAATCCCAAACAACCAATTTCAAATAGATGTTTGGTAGTGAAACACCCATTTTTCCTGTCATGATTTGGAATCATCCAAGTGAAACAACCATTTTAAAACATAGTTCTTTGGAGTTCCAGGTAGATCCCTGACATCTCGAAGCGTTTTTTGGTCTCCAAGCAACGCTTCATTGTTGCGTGGATCTCCATCACTAAAACGGTCGGTGAGAAGCCTCGGGTTTCAGAGGATAATTGGATGTACCCCGATCCCAACGTGGGCCCCTATGGGAAATCACTATATATGAGCCGTATATAGTACGTATTTATGTGTTTTTCATCCCCAAGAATCCCTAGAGAACACAATAAATACCATGGGTACACTGTTAGGGGTATACCCAGTTGCCCTTTGATAATAGGGATCCTCATAACCCATAGGATCCACGTATTTACCTACATGTGGTTGATAATTACGATACATGCTGGCTAATCACAGGCTTATCATTTGGTTATGTTCCAAGACATCCCAAGGACCATCGGATTATTATCCTCATCAACATCCATTAAAACTAACATTGTTGAAACTTGAAACTACCATCCTTGAAACTAACAGCAAAAACACCTGAAAATGGATGGTTGGAAGAAGATCCTTTCCTTTTCGGGCTCGGCCTCCTACCAGGTGATCTTGATTTGAAATGCTATTTTGCGACTTTGAAATAACAAAGGTTACAATTTTCGATTTATTTCCTATACCAACAAAAAATACAATCAGGTTTTCTTCCTGAACAAGCTTTGACTGATTCACACTTTCACAAAATCAAGAAGCTGATAGATCGAAAGGCTACGCCAATCCTCTGGCGAGGGAAAATATGTATGATTCGTCCATGCGCCTGGAGGCGTTGCGGTGCGGTGTGCGGCATGTCGGTGCCACTTTTTGAGGGTTTTTTTCTGGCGACTCGTAAGTTATGTGTCGAAAGGTCTTCCTGAAAACACCTCAGTAGTTTGAAAATAGGCTTGCATTGTTGTGGGGGTTCCAAAAAAGCATACCTCTTCGACTCCTCATCCAATGTTTCATTGACGATTTTGGAAGACATGGTGGGACAGAGATGTTTTCTATCGAACGGCTCCATATACAACCAGTTTCAATAGGCACGACTTAGGTACTTAAACATGCGCACAGTTACGCTTTTCGTGGATTTCATTTCTAACACACCACCATTTTCCTTCCAAAAGATGCAATCGTGGCAAACGAAGGTCTACATGGAGTCCCCATGGACCACTTTATCTGGAAAGCAGCAGTTACCCCTGAGTCAAAGAAAACTAGACCCTGGGATTGACGTCTCGAATGTAAATCATTGCCCAACCATGTCTCTGCGGCTTCGCTGTACGCTTGTACCAAGTCCAAAGCACCTCTTGTAACAGATTTGCACGTTCTCCAGGAAGTGTGGCAAAGGCTGCGCCTCAGATCGAACCCAGGTACCCCAGCCAATCAAATCCTGCCGTGATCTCAGAATCTGTTTCTGGAACGTCAACAAAGATGCAATCGCTCCTGTCGGAGTGCAGTACTTTGATCAAACTCTTTCTCTGCCTCGATTTTTTTCTCCCTGTCGAAATCTTTCGGCAAATACAGAGCAAAAACCCATCCAAAGTCCAAACGAGATCGAGATCGGTCAATTGCATCCATAATAGCAACAGCCTCACCACATCTAGGTGTTTGAGAAGGTGGTGGTGCTTTTGGTCCACCCTGTGGATATGGTGAAAATGAACCCCGCGCTATGCCACCTTCGGGCTTCAGAAAAGATTCGGCTGTGCACTTCGGCTGTGTTCTTCGGTCTGCATGTGGCTTGTTGGGAACACAACTTCTGGCTGCCTCTCAGCCCATGGTTCTTTTTCCTGTAAAGACCATTGTTTTTTACTAAGGACTATTCAATGAACAAATCCGGGAGGATTTTTATTTTTGTAATCTTTGGACTTGCAGGGTCTAGTCTTGCTTTGGTTCATCCTCCCCATGCAGGATTTCAGTCACAACCCAGGATGATTCCATCTTTAACTTGGGAAATCCCACCCTATCAACCTTTCAACATATTGCAAATGTGGAGCCACTTGATCTGGGTGAAACCTGGTCGTTGTTCATATACTGAGGCACTAAATTTCTTCAGGCCATCGTTTCCCTCTATACCAGAGGATCAAAATGTATGGTAAGATTACGGACATGTACCAGACAAATCAACTAATCAATACTAATAATGCATGATATCATTAAGATTCTATGCCCTAGGGATCCAATCACCTTGTCAGTGCATGACTTGTCTTGTCCAATCACCTCCACAACGGCAAAGTCTTTAGGTTCCACCACCATACTCAAAAGGTGAGCCAGGATCCCTAGGGAAATGTTTTTAACTGTTATAGGTGGTTTCAACGATTGGCTGGATGTTTTTAACCCCTGAAACATCTTGGGGACCGATTTTTCATTTTTTTTTGTCTTGCGCAAATCTTGAAAAGGTACCACCAACTATACTAGTCGTGGTACAAACATTTAGTTTGTGAGGAAATCTTTGCCCAAACTGTCATGTCATTGGGCAAGCCCAAATCTGATCTGGCAGGTGGAGATGCTCCATTCTCCCACAAATTTGTCGGATTTTTCAATGGGTCCCGTACAACAAAAATATAATTATCCTTGGTCGTAATTGTTTCTGGGAAGGGCGTCCCATCCCAACAAAAAACGATTCAACGCTTCCTTATAGATGGTGCTTGAGCAAATATTGCTTGTGAAATTGGAGTAATTACTTGCCCCATCTGCTCTCCGTCAAAACTAAAATACAAAAGGAAACTCATCTCACAGACCTCTTTCAGGGGCTATGTTTCCATCAAAAATTGAATAGGACCTTCCCAACAGACCCCTAAGTAAGTTGCTAGAAATATTAGATACTCAGGTTTAGGGGTCCGTTCCCTGGGTCCTGTTGGAGATTTCTTGGAATGTTAGTTTTAGGGTGGGTAGATCTTTACTAAGAAAACAAAAACGTCTTTGAATCAGAACCCAGGCAAAACTATATACCCCATAGTTTTGTCTCCAGCTTGATATTCCCTCCATAAATCAACCTTGCAGGAAGGTTGATATTGAACAGCCCACAAAGTAATGTGCCCCCCCCTAACTGTTGTAAGTGGATTCATTCCTGCCTGGAACCTGAAAGATTCATTTCTCAATGGTTGTTTCAATCGGATGCCTCCAAATCTTAACATATAGGAAATGGTTGTTTAAACATCCGTATTAAACTGGTCGTTTATGGGGCATACCTATAACTCCACTCCGGTTGAAATAACGGTTCGCTCCGCTTCGTTTCACGCCCAACCCGGCGGTGCGAAAGGTCGCTATAAAGTTGTTTAGACTTCATGACTGTCGGGAAGTCGCAAATGCGATTCCCTGATGCTCCAATCCCTTCTGCAAGTGGTTTCGGAGTGGGTTTTAGGTACCTAAACACCTTCTCACAAGGTATTTGGAGCACTAGGGTGGTGGTTTTTTTCTCCAACGAAAAGACCAACTCTGGGGGAAGGGTTGCACCTCTGTAGTGTTCTGGTTCATGACGTTCTTCTAAGTTGATGTTCCAGCCTCAAATTTCGTAGAGAATGCCGTTTGAAAAAAACACATGAGCAATGGAAAAAACCCAGGTTGATTAGGTTATATAGGGGATTATACTACCCAGTTATATAGGGGTTATTTCATAAACCATGATAAGGATCCCTATATTAACCAACCAGTATTTCATGGAAAGTAGGAGGTTTTTTTTTCATGGCTCACATGACATCCCTATATATATATACATCCAAACTACTTCCTATAAATGCGGCATTTGAACCTGAAGAACATACCTAAAACACCGTTCACCTCAGGAGGTGTTTGACTGGAGGTTTCACCTGTAGGGTATAGTGAATAGTGCAAGGTCGATTTTTGTTGGAATTATTTTCCACAACAAAATTTTGTTGTCCAAAACATGGGATCCAAATGATCCAATCCCAAAATAACATGTCAAGAAAATCTTGAACGAATATCCCAAGGGGCGGGTTCAACAAAAATAAGAGAAAATTCAGAAATAGCTGGCAATTCTGCTGGTGACCTTTTTGGGGTGTCCTGATCCGTGACCCTTTAAATGGGTGTTGGTGACCTCCAAATAGGGGATCAAAAGGTCAGATTTGAATCACCTGGTACTGAGTTTTACTTCTTACTGCTCATAAGCTCCTCTCATTTTCTTTTGGAAGGATGAAAAAACAACATGTTCTGAGGCGGACGTATCCGGGAGACCCTATACTAAAGGAAAACACATCTTTTGGATCAACGTGAAAAAAGTGGATAAGTGTCACTTGACCAAATTTTGCCATGAAGGCCAGGTAATTTGCCGTAAAAGTCAATCACAAAAGTTGTAGGTAAACATACCAACGTTCCATGGATCCCATATGGGTAATGCACTATGGTCGAGGTTGTAACGTGCCGGGTAGATTGACCCGATCATGAAACTAGATCTGCCCTCAGAATCAGCCTGGATCTGAAGTCACTGGTGGTTTGGAGAGTCTAAAAATCTCCCTGCATAGAATGAGCTTAAGCGATCTCAGTTGTCACTGCTGATTTGGAGATCCATCTTTGAACCCGGTCCGTGAAAAACAGAGTCAAAGCCCCATCTTTTTTTGGAGGGTCCAAACCATGATTCTTAGGGAAGTAAATCATCCGAAAGCTTCTTGGGGATGGTCTTATTCCTCCACCATCCGAACAATAAAACATCGAACAAAAACATCTGAAAAAAAACATCGAACAAAAACTTGCCAGAGGTCAACAAAGATATGACCAACCCAAACAATGCAATATTATGGGCAAATCACTCAAATTAGCATACATTCTCTGGGGAACCAATCACCTTCTTAGAATGGTAATGGAACCTAAATACCATGCGTTTTGGAGGCGATTGTGCACCCCAATCATCCTCTGACAAGGTGATTAGTTTTCTAAATTTTCTAGAGGGATTTGTGTTGTTTGATTCCTCGAAAAAAGGGGGTATATACCCTCCCTCAAACTAACAGCTCGCCTGCTGGAAATAGGGTTTCCCAAAAGGAAAGTTCATCTTCCAACCATCCATTTTTCAGGTGCTATGTTGATTAATTATGTTAGTTTCAGGGAGGGTAACACCAGTTGATATGGTAAATATCTTCCATTTATTGACAGGGTTTCAGCCACCATGTCAGGTGGTTGGGAATGGCATTTTTGAACCATCAACGGTAGGGTTCATGACCACCCCCCCCCCCTAGCATTTTGGTCGTTGTTCGCCCAAGCCACGAGCGTTCTCAGGGGTCCACGGCGCTCCACAAACGGTGCCGCAAAAAGAGTTTAGACCTGGCGATTCGCCCAAATTTTTCAGTTGAGCCACCAAAAACAACAAGTTACATCAAGTTACTAAGTGGTGAAAGATGATGTGATCATGTCGTGTTGTTGATTGTGACACGTTTATTTTTGATCATGAAGCTTTGTTTATGGCTACCCTCTGGTAAACTAACATAGCTGGCTGGAATATCCACCATTTGAAGATGTATCTCCTACTAAAAATGGTGGTTTTCCATTGCTATGTTAGTTTACCGGCGTGTATACCAGGTGGTGAATGGTCCCATGGCGATCGTTGTTGTCCCCTGAAGATTGGGTTGTGGGAGCCCTTTAATGCCCTTTATTACATGGCCGATTTTTATGGCTTATACATGGGAGACATTCACGAAACAAACCCGCGGATACTTTCCATTACTGGTTGGTTAAATGGGGATCCATGGGATTGGCATTTTTACCATAAAAAAATATCCTAATGTAGGTAAATCCAATCATACTGGTTGTTTAATAAGGATCCCTGTAATGGTTTATGATAATGCCCAATATAACTGGGTAGGATTTCATCCACTATATCAACTAAGCAACCAGTTTTTTTCCATTGCTCATTTGAGTGGGGAAATAGCAAGCCCATACATCCCCGAAGTTTAACATTGATATCAAAAATGATACGTTGGAAGATGTATTTCCTTTCAAATATGGTCATTTTGAATATCTATGCTAAATTTCAGAGGGGCATACCTTTCTACCATGTGATTCATCATCAGTGATGAATATCTTTGCAACTGACATAACAAACCCGCCGTCGTTTCTGCCACCAAACCTTAAAGACAGGGAACTCCCTATAAATCGTATAAACTGTTCTTTGCCACTGGCGTCCTCGGTGTGGGGTAGATCCAAATTGCATATGTACACTTCCCCAAGAACCCGTCACTGGTGTTTTTTTCAGATCCGATCCAGAAACCCGGTGGGTGAAACTCAAACAGAAACCTCTTTTTTTGGTCCAAAACATGATGCAATCGGCAGCTGACTTGCCGTCTTCCTGAGCCCTGCAAATATATATATATATATAAAGATACATATATCACATAATTACTCTTAGGGCGTGTCTTTTTTCCAGAAGTGATAACAATGATGTCTCCAGCCGAAGTTGTTCTGTGTTTCTTTTTCCTGTCGGTTTTCAGTGTTTGCCAACCCCAAAAACATTTGCAGGTAAAGGTAAATCAAGCAAGATGCACCATACATTTGCATTGTTTGATCTTTTGGATATGTTTAACTTATGTTAGTTTAACTTCCTGTTTGATCCTCCCTCATTTTATATATAGGTCCTTTTCCACTGAAGCCTCCCCCAAAACTACAAAATAGCTGACCTTCAAATCAATGGGCTTCCTTACTAGGGTGTCCATGGAAGTAATCGTAATTAGTTAGTAAAATTGTTTATAACCTAGCTACGGGACTTACTAGCTACTTATATAGGGGTTAAACTGTTTTTAGAGTACCATGGACATCCCAGTAGGGATAATTTCAAACGGCTAGTTCTTGATACTCCTTTTACAACCATGGCAGTTGAGATGCAACAAGCTCAACCACCAAATGGTTGCACCAACTTACCCCATGATGATCTTATACGTCCACTCACTGTGCATATTGACCTGCATTTGACCATAATATGGTAAATGTAGGTATACAATACATTGAGTGTTTGCGATAGATAATAATGGCCTTGTTAAGGCCTTATTGAGGGATAATGATGGCAAATAATCCCTTTATCATGAATCATGACCCTATTTCTTAGGGGTGAATGGCATTAAGCGGTGATTTGGCATAGATTCCCAGTACATAGATGCATTTTCTCCCTGATATGCCTCGGGAAAAAAAAAACGACTACTTTGAAACTCATGATGATTTTGAAGATTTAAAGGGTCCTCCCATATAATTTTCCTGATTGGGATTTTCCAATTGACCCTATTACCTTTTGGAGGAAACAATCTCAATATTCCCCTGCAAATCGTTCTCTCAAAAATCATCCCCACATTGAATGAAACAGAATTTCATAACACAGCAGCTGAAAATGATCTTGTGATAAAACAATTTCAGCAAATAATGATACCCTAAGAATCTTCGAATCTCAAGACACGGGTGACTTGGAGATTCAAAAGAACCCTGCTATATACAGAGGCAAACCCAAAATCTTGAACTGTTTTGAAAATGTATTATGGCTGGTCAGCCCACCGCCCCTAACGTACCCCCCCGCAGAAATAAGGCCTAGTTAAGGGCTTATTCACCATTGGTTTTCCTTGATAAGGTCTTATTAAATCCTTAAACCCTTATTTCCTGGGTGGGTACGTTAGGGGCGAAATAGATGGAAATAGGTTGATTGCCCTGCAGTAAACTAACATAGCTGCCTGGAAAATGGACACGGATTGAAGATGTATTTCCTATTGAAAAATGGGGATATTCCAGCCAGCTATGTTAGTTTACCAGAGGGTATCTCTTTCCAAACCACCATTTGTTTGAAAAGATCCCTATAAACCAATCAACCAATCAGCATTTCATGGTTCATGTCACGTCAGGGTCTTCCAAAAAAACCCTTATTTGTTGGGGGGGTACGTTAGGGGGGGATAGGTTGACTAGCCATAAATGCAGAAAAAATCTCATCCCTTCCAACCACCGGCATCGGAACCTAGGATGACTCGCAGGAACCTTGGAGAAGTTTTCGTCAGTTTTCGTGGTGATTAAATCCAGGACCTTTGTGTAGGCCAATCAATTTGGGTCACCCCTAAGAATCAATGATTTTTGGGTCACCCTCCCAAAAAGAGGAGGTTGACATGGGTTGACTTTGTTTTTTCCTGTGCGTTTTTTTCGATATTTTTTGTTGGTCTTTATTTTTGTGTATTTAAGTGTGCTCTGCAAATTGATTGGCCTGAAAAAAATGTGCATTGGCGTAAACAAATCGGTGGGTCTTTTCTTGTGTACCAACACTTGGGTCCAAAACTATGGAGAAAGGACACACCATCAACGTCCATCATGGGCCAAACGTGTGATGTCTACAAGGGGCAAATCATTTGAGCCACGAAAAAAAACCTCGTACTTTCCATTATACTGGTTGTTTAATAGGGATCCTTATAATTTAAATGACTTATTATACTCACTGGGCAGTACTATATAATCTAAACAACCAGGGTTTTTGTTCGTTGCTCATTTCCTTTTCATCAAACAAAATGGACGAAGTAGGGAGGAAGGGTAAACCAGCTAGTCAGTGAGGCTAGTCAGCTAGTCATGTGCTGTACACCCAACAAACAGTCTAAGAATCTAAAACAACATACCCCTTGAACATACCAGAAACCGTATAAGTAACTTCATTTTATAACCTCACCTTGTAAGGCATAACCCATTTCTGCCAAGCAACCTCAACGACTTTCTATAGTCTCGCCCCATCAGAAATTCAGATTGCCAGACCAAATGGATCTGCGATTTAGACTTCCAAGGGGCGGGACGGGAAATTTGCAAATGTTCGAGATCCGCAATGATGGTGATTTATTAGGCTATATTATTTGCATGTATTGCCTTTTAAATGTATATACACATATGCACACCCTTGAGATTTAACACACGCCCTGCAAAACCTGATTAGTTTAGAAGATGACAAAATACTTTCCCTTTGGGTTAAAGTGTTAACTTTGTCTGACATGAACTCGCCGTGAAAAAACTGTGAAGTACCTTTGATGGAGACACTCCCCAACTCCACCCCATGATTACCATGGATGTCCCCCGTTGGAAGTTAGGAAATGGTGAGATATGTATAGATATGTAATATATATATATACATGCATATATGTATATGATTATATAATATAAGTACCCTCCCTGAAAGTAACATTTTGCCCTTGAAGATCATTGGTTTAGAAGATGAAATTTCCTTTTGGGTTTCAGCCTACTTCATAAGGAGCTTTTGCTGCTCGTTTTTGTCACGAAAGCGTACCTCCCGATTCACAACATGACCTACCAATTCGCAGTTTAAGGTGGTGAAATACAGAAAGTACCATCCCAAAAATCAAAAAATCATGGTGAAAACAGCGATCGTGGAAAGAGGCACCCATTTAAACGTGGGATGAAAACTTGATGCACATCTATGGACATCTGTGGTATCATTATATGGATTTCCCCATCAACAATTGTACATCATCCCTGGCTCCAAATCGCTCCCCCAATATCACGGGGTAGATAATGACCCCCGGACCTCCTTTTTAAATCCTAAAGATCAAGTTGAGTTGACTTTGCTATAGACATCCTTGCAATGGTCATAGATTTTTGTTCGGGACAAATCCGCGGTAAACTAACGTAGCTGGATGGGAAATGGACCATGGATGAAGCTGAATTTCCTACACAAAATGGGGATCTTCCAGCTAGCCATGTTAGTTTTCAGGGGTGTATTTGGTGCAATCCTGCTTGGGTTAACCATGGGATCGTTAGGAAACCCCCTAAACCCCCATAAAACTGGGTATATAGGTGTTTATCCCCTGCTTGCAAACCCTGAAAACTTGGTATTGTGAACCCCACGTGGTTGCAATTACCATCAACGATCTGCTGCAACCAAATGTCACCCAACAAAAACACCGCTTGGGATCTCGTACAATGCTGAAACTGTTCTTTTGCCGCAACCAGGAAAAGAGACGTGTGTAGTGATCTTCAACAAAGAAAAGGCAAGACTTGATGTATGCTTGCACCAGTATCATTAGATGAATATACATTAGTAGATAAGTACACTAGAAAACACAAATATTTGAGTCGGTGATGTTCTTTTTCATCAAGGTGGGATATGTCATAGTTTCCTGGAGGGTAGTTACGGAGTTTCATAGACATCAACCATCACATGTTTTAACCTTGCGTTTTGAAGTCGATGATTAAACTGCAAAACTGTCCTATCAAAGCATACATCCAAATACCTGGTGGGGAGCTGTTGGGGCCCCAAAATCATCCACAATCATACGGCAAACAATTCTATTTCTCTGGCACCCAAAATATGTATTGGGGTGTTGCCCCCACCCAGTAAAACCAATTTAAAAGAGGGGACATTCATCTAACCCACCCTGTTGTAGCAATTTCCGAGTCCGAAACTTTGAACATTTTGAGCCATGACCCCTCTGTCAAACATTCTTGTCTTGTTGACTTTCACCTGGTCACGGAACACTCTTCCCAAATTTCAGATGGATAGATCTCCAACTGGACAAAACATATCGAGCAAACATGAGCTATGATGGTGTTCTTTTGGCTTGTTACAGCTTATATTTGACGATTGTATAATATGTATAGTCGAAATCCCTGTGAACAGTTATTTGTCAACCTTCCCTGTTGTTGTCTAATGTTGGATAATTAGCATGATTCCAGTTTCAGGAATCAACTCATCCATGATTAGGCATATTTGAGGTCAAAAACCCCTAGTCTTCCAAATACCTGCTTAGGTTTGGTCGTCCGCGGGGGTAGTTTTTTTTTGGGTCCAAATACCTCCAAAAGCAAGGTGTTTTGGAAGCCTAAGGTACTACTAGTTGATGGTGTCAACCCATCTGAAAAATATTGGTCATATTGGAAATCTTCCACAAATAGGGGGGGAAACATATTTGAAACCACCACCTATAGATTATATGCAAAATTAGAGAACCCCAAGGATTCCTAGGAAGATTGGGGAACCTCAAGGAACACTAGGGAAGATTAGAGGAATCACCAACCCCCTTCATCTAGATACTAAGATATTTGAAGTTTGACCACCTAATTTAGTTATAACTTATAACCCCAATGAGTAGGGTTAAATAACCCCACTTACGAGTGTACCCATTGTGGGGTCCTATACTTGTGCCTTTCTTTGCGTATGCTTATGCTCAAAGGCCGACTTGTCAGTTGGTGGCGAAAATAGGATCGTGATCCCGTAACGATTGTTAGTCACTTGGGTTGATAACATGTAAACATAACCCCTGAACAGGGTGAGATCACCAATTTACTAACTAATCTAACTACCCTTGGACCCCAACACCATGAAAAATGAAGGTTTTAGGCCCCCAAATATGGGTTATAACCCCAAAAAATGATGGTTTTGGGTTCCCATGGTAGTAACTATAGTTACTAACTACCATTTTTACGAATCAAGCAGATTCAAAACAACGGCTGTGTTGAAACGTTGAAAAAAAGCGTGGCCTTTGGAAAAACCCCTACGGTTTTTGCGGATGAACAGCAGAACACCAAGTGTTAAGCGTGAGATCTATCCACCTCGGTTCCAAATTCCAAACAGAAACAGAAACGATGTGAGACAAAAACCAAGACACCGACCCACCGGTGAACTTGGATATGCTGCTTTTGTTTTTTCGGATGGTTGTTACAACATCAAAAGTGAGTAAGGATCAAAACTCTTATGACTTAGGAAACTTCCATGAAATCCTGATTGGTGTATAGGAAACTCCTTATAATGGCTTGGTATAAGTTTAATCCCATTAAAACACGGCAAATACCCAGGGTCAACTGGTCACTGCTCATCCGGAACTATGCTGAAACTGAGGGTGTTTCCGATGTTTGATCGGGAAAATGTGTTGGGGGTGTTTGGTCATATCGAATCCAGCAGGTGTTTGGATGTTTCGGGTCAACCAAACATGAATAATAGAATCTTTCAATATGTTTGGACCAATTACTTTTTTAGTTTCTGTTTTAGGATTTAATTATCATCTCTCACACTCTCTCACACTAGAATCATCTAGAATCTAGTTTGTACCCATAGATCAACAACAAAAAAAAGGTCAGATTCAACAACAACAAGCAAATCCAAGTCAAATGGGTGTGGAATCAACCGTTTGGATTGCGGGTGTTTTTTTTCCGTCCCCGCGCCAGCGTTTTGCCGGCGGAAACCACGGGAATTTTCGGCTCAACCACGCCAGCTTCGGACGCGAGTTACACTTTGGCCGGAGAGGGTTTCAACCGTTGGTTTTCTTTGAGCCAACGCTGCGAGTCATGATTTTTGTTCTTTTTTTTCGGTGGCAAGACCTGTCATGACAGGTGCTTTTTTTTTTCGATAATGTCCCTAATATAGGATCCATGGGACTGGAATGTTTTTTATCTATACAATTTATCATCAAACATCAAACAAATTGTAAGTAAATATGCTATACATGCATCATATGGGCACAGGAGGGTGCTTTAAGCTTGCTGTTCGAATAGTTTTTTGAATCGAAGATCAGGCATGAGTTTTGAAGCTTACAACCAACACATCTGGAAATGCTGATCAATGTCATCAGTGTCGAATCAAAACCTGTTAAGTCGCCTGCGAAAACCCTGGGAAAAGGTTTTGTGTATCAAACACACGTAGCATCAATGTTATACGGGCAATTTATCATAAATCCTTGTCGTTTTAATAAATTGCCTAGCTGGTATGTTTATATATTGACCTACATTTATCTACTATAGTCAAGTTTTGACTGGTAAATTCATGGGTAAATATATATCATACATGAATCCTATGGGACAGTGTTCAAGAACCTTTTCAACAGTTCTATGAGCAAGCAACAAATCTGTAAACTAACGGCTGGAGCCTAAAAATGATGATTTGGAAGAGGAATTTGGATTCAACTAGGGGCACGTCTGGTGTCCATGTCCAAACCCCTGAATACTCGATTACTTAACGCTACTTCCCAGGGATTCTGACAAAAGATCCACTGAAATTCCCACCTGCATCACGTTTTTTTCCCCCAAAAAAAACCTGGTGTTTCAGATACAGATTTCTTCGTACTTAAGGCTGGTTGACTATTTTGAGTAGGAAACAAATCTGTTTAACAAAAAAAAACATGTTCAGAGAAAAATTCGGATCAAAGAAATGCAAATCATCATTGACTCATGGGTGATAAATCCCACAGAAATGTTCGCGGAAATATCAACAATAACTCGCCCCTCAAAAAACAAAAAAGCCCTAAAGATCTTTGAACCCTGCAAAACAAAAGTGTTTGACTCTGTTTGTATAGTAGGGTTCTGTTGGATCTCCAAACTACCAATTTGGAGATCCCATGATTTGCCATTCTGGAAAGGCATTTTAAGGATTTATACAGTACCCTCCGGGAAGATATCATGGCAATGGAACATCCTCGTTTTCCATTCCATAGGAAATATGTTTTTGAATGTTTCATGTTAATTGACCATAATGTAAAGAATATTCATATTCTTGCCCAATTGCAAGTAACATGGTGTTACAAGTATGTAAACAACTGGTTGGTGGATTCAACACACGGTTTCCAGCCCCACTCCCAATTTGCACATCTGTTTTGGTTGTCTGCGCGGGCTGTAAAGTTTCGGAAACACATTTGCTTGATCAGAAACCTACGAAACAAACACAAGGAGTTCTTCGGTTGGAAAGGTTTATGCTGAATAGGAAAAATATTTGGGTGATTTCAGCGAGGTAGTATTTTCAACCCAATTGAAGAAATCTTCGTCAACTTGGACGCGTTCCCCATAGGAAGACCGGGCAAACATGTCCCTACTTCTTTGAGCCACCACTTAGTTACATGAAATTCACAATCTTGGATACTACAAAATATCACAGATACATGATACATTTTCGCCAGTCCAACAAATACACAAAAATGTCATCAATGAATCAGGGTTTCGATTTCTTTGGGTCGTGAACACTGAAGGGTATCGGTATTTCATTATCTAAAACTCTCGGAATTCAAAATTATGAGGACATGAAAGATGACCTGTTTCAGAAGGACGGGCCATAGGTTGTTCGTGGGGGGTTTTGTTGGATGCCCGAATTGCTTGAGACACGCCTGCGACGATTACCACGTTGCTGTTGCTTCCAGCTTTGCGGATGCTCGAAATTAATGCGGATTTCATCTCCTCCATGCCCGCTTTCCTTCACCCTCTTCCACTCTAAAAACTGTGCATTTTTTTTGGTTCAAAAAATAGGAACCATGAATTGTTCAATATTTTTCAGCAATTTTTTGAAGGGTTTGAAATGTATGAGCCTCGATCTTTCAATAAAAGTCACCGGGCCAACACCTTGTGTTTGTCCATCGTGAAATTCTAAGCAAATGCGTCCGCTCACAATCGATCGTCCGCCTTTTTGCCAGCGACCGGGGCCGACCATGGGAAATGACCCACGATGATTCTTATTGGCATCAGTTATTATTTTGTCAATTGTTTCATTAGGATCATCATTACTATATATTCTACACTCATTCTCATTGCAAGGTCATGCCACTTTTTTCGTGCAAGTTTGGAGATGCCGCAAGGAAGCCTGTTGGCAAAGCTACCCATCTTTGCAAGAGCAAACTCGCCCCCAAAAAACTAGTCAAGTCTCTCAGTCATAGCCAAAATGGAGCCCTTTAAAAGGGGATTGGGACCCTATACCCAAGTGATATAAGGTGTATATGCATGGGGTTGACTAAGAAAGGGGCCCCCATCCCCAAGGTTTTCCCACCATTGTCGTCAAGGAATTGAACTCCACAATGTTGCTTTTGGAAGGTCCAGAGCCCCTGGTTTTTGTTGCCCCTCCCTGAAAACCCACAGCAAGTTTTGCCCCTGAAAATCTATTGAAATTCTGGTTGGTGGTTTCAACCCATATGAAAAATATTAGTGAAATGGGATCATTTCCCAAGGTAGGGGTGAAAATAGAAAATATTTGAAACCACCACCTATAGAATTGAAATTGATGGAATTTCCTTCAGGACCCGACTCTTAGTTTCAGGGATTTTTTGTTCGCTAGATGGTGTGATGGTATACCTGAGGAAACATTTCACAGGAACATACTGTAGCCTACAAGGTGGGCCCCTACGAATTTCAAATTGAGTTACAAACCCCGATAGAAGTAGGATCACAAACCGGGTTACCCATTTATAAGGCCATTCAGTAGGATTATGAACCGTTTTATCAAACCATTTATAATCGTTTTTGTGGGTGTACCTTCATTTACAACCAGCAGGTGCCAACCTTGTATGCAAACAGGTGTTTTTAGTTGCCAATGACCCTAACCCCGAATAGTCAATTTCATAACGATTTCTTGAGGATCGGGTGTAAGTTTTCACACCCAAAAATTCAGACTTGTTTGAATCCCTAGGAATCAACCGTCATATTCTCAGCATACTATTTAGGTTCCATTACCATTCTCAGAAGGTGATTGGATCCCTACAAAATAGAAAGGCCTAAAAAAGAATAACATTGAATTCAAAAAAATGAAGATTTGGCCGATGATATTCTGGTTGGTGGTTTCAACCCACTTGAAAAATATTAGTCAAAATGGGAATCTTCCCCAACTAGGGATGAAAATAAACAATATTTGAAACCACCACCTAGTATTTCCTTTTCAATTGGGTGACCTTTAGGTTCCATGTTAATTTTTGAGGGTGCAGGAAGGCCTCACAGTTTGTTTCCTTTCAACATCTCCAAGCCCATTGGGTATTTTCATGGCTTCAAGACAGAAACTCGTTGGTGGGTCAAAATACGGCGCAAGTCAAAGAGTGCTAAGAATTAAGAATTCTCCTGCCCCAAACAAATTGGTAATTAAACATATGGCTGTTTCCAAAAATAGGGGTACCCCAAAATGGATGATTTATAATGCAAAACCCGATTAAAACGGATGATTTGGGGGTACCATCATTTTAGGAAACACCCTTTTCAATTGGGTGACTTTTAGGTTCCATGTTAATTTTTGAGGGTGCACGGATGTCCCCTGAAAATCAATGGTTGGAAGATGTATTTCCTATTGAAATAGTCCCTTTTTAGGGGACATGTTAGTTTTCGGGGGTGCATCACAAAAAACAACATGTTCCAGGTTCTTGCGAGTGACCTTTTTGGGTGTTTTTTTTGAAATGACCTTTTCAGGGGTTAATTGACATCGATCGGATCGATGGGTGATCAAGACATCGGTCACTTGCAAGAAGCTCATGTTAAAAACCCACCACCTATGTGGGTGTTTCCGTAAATGGTGGTACCCCAAAATGGATGGTTTATAATGGAAAACCCTATTAAAATGGATGATTTGGGGGAAAACCCACTATTTTCGGAAACACCCATGTAGAAAAACTGTTAGCAACACAGTTTTACCACCTTCCAAAATTGTCTCCAACATTTCCGAAACCACCTCATCTTCTGCCCGCAAGCTCTGCATTTTCAGCATAGGCCAGGCCCTCTTTGATGTCCTGTTGAAGGGTTTTCACCGCCTCAGTTTTTCACCGAGAAGAATTTCCCCATGGAACTGCGAAGTCGTTGCCAAAATTACGGGAGCCACGAAAAATATCCGGCCTTGCTTTCCATATAAATACTGGTTGTTTAAAACTGGATCCTTACAATGGGTTATGAAATAATTCTCACATCACATGGGTAGTTTTTCATCCCCTATACACCCCACAACAAACAGACTTTCTTCATTGCTCACTCATAAAAAAGAGGTGGTTTTTTCCAGTGATTTTATGGCGATCCGAGTCACCTTCCGGAGACACATTGGGTTTTTCATGGTTTTTCTATCCCATAGGATCGATGTATGGTATATATTGACCTACATTTGGTTGATTTCTATGGTAAATATAGGTAAACATACGATACATGGATCCTATGGGTATGATTCCCATGTTTGGTGAATCCACAAACCTTAAGGAACTTCCCGAATAAAACTTCGACCCTTGGATCCGAAAAAAAACTTCTCACCATTGGTACTTACTTTTTTCCAAAAAAAAATGCCAAGTGCAGTAATTTTCGATTTTCGCTGCCCAATGTGATTTGTTGCCACAAAACCAAGGTTTTTGTGGATGGATGTCTAAACTAGGAATTCACATCATCCTTCATTTCCAACAAGATTGAACAACAAACAACATCTTAGACCACGTCAAGGTGAGCTTTTTCAAAACACCCACAACAAGGAGACATTTTTAATCTTATGGCTGGTCAATGTTACCCGCCCATAAGCTACCCTGCAGAAATAAGGCATTATTAATAGGTTTATTAACCAGTGGTTTCCTTTAATAAGGCCTTATCAAACCCTTATTTCTAAGCAAGGTACGTCAGCAAAAGGGTACACCAGCCATCTTCCAACCATCAACTTTCAGGTTAGTTAACGCGTTTCTTTGTTTCAGGGAGGGTATATAAGTTGTTTGGAAACAGTAAGGTAAGCCCCAGCTAGAGATTAGTATCATACCCCGAGAATCCTGACCCCTCAAAAAGGGCTATTTTGTGGACCCTACCCCTGTTAATACAGGTTCAAACCCTTCCATTGGACGGTCCAATGAATCTTAAGGTAAAAAGCAACCCACAAAAACCCTTGAGCAATTTGCAAGTTAGATGTCTGTCAAGTATTACACCCCTGAAGTTAAACATGGAACCTGAAAATTAGCCCCTGGAAAAGGAGATTCCTATTGGAAACCATCATTTTCAGATTCCATGTTAAACTTTGGGAGGGTATGCTGCCGCACCCCAGCCAGTTAAGACCATGATCATGGACAAAAGGCATTGAAAAAACTCGACGACTCGTGGCTCAAGGATGTTCACTCAATACCTATACCGATTATCCACTCAAACCATGCAGGATGATGAACAGGGCATTGCTATATATCCCAATTAAAAGTAATTAAAAAAACAGGCTGTATTCAAAAGACAATAAAACACATGATTCACATGATTCTAAAACCCCTCCAAAAAATACATCCAGAGAAGCGTAGATCACCAAAAAAATGCAACTTGTGGCCCAGGCCTTCCCTTGGTATTTGGCATTAAAATAAACATAAGTCACACTGGACTTCAACGAAACAACCATCTTCCCGGGCAAATTACCATCCCAAACACTAAATGGAGCCATTTTAACATACAAAAAATCAGCCAGATGTAGGTCAATAGACCAGCACCATTGAGTGTTTGGAATTTCATATCTATAATTCCTAAAGCTGAATTTTGTTCAGGGTCGGCTGGCCGAGGCATGAGCAAGTGAACACCACTCTTCAAATCGAAATCCTCCAAATGAAGCTTGGGCAAAAACGCAACATTTTTTGTAGCAAAGTACCCTTCCCAATGAAAAATTATACGCTGGGCTGATGTCATTTAAAGGTTCGCGAAACACTTGATTTCGCTCGCTCGTGCATTCAGCATGATATGAGTAGCTGAGCCCCATCCGGTGAAGCTGGTCCTGCCATATGCAAATTGAACTGGACCTTCAACAAGAAGGTGCCCTGTGCCATCCTCCAGCGTCTGGAGGCCCGTCTGGAGCCCACCGGGACCATCAAATGATGGTCCAGGAAAAAATTCTCCTGGTGGTCGCTGCCGCGGTGGTCTTACCACCATGGCTGGACCCTTCCACCACCAAAGAAACGCTGCGCTCTTTTTCCCGAACGTGATATGTTTCTGTCGGCAATAAAGGTCACCATAATTTGCGCAGAATGTATGCACCATAATTTGATCGTGGTGATGGTGCTCTCTGTTGGGAAAAACTCCCCTCAAACAGGGCCCTATGAATTTGTATTTACCAACAGTTCCTCTCTAAAACCACCCAAGTGTAGATACCCATAGATGCCCCCGTTACCCCATTGAGTATAGTTATAGGATATAAAGTCTTCCCCAATAAATCGACTCATTTGCTAACAAAACAATGTTTCCGACAAAAAAAACATCAAATCTTCCGAAGAATGTTTGTACATCTCTTATTTTTTTTTGTTTCGAATCTGAATCTACAGGAAAATTGCCTATACCTTATTGAAAGGGTTATGAAACACATCATTGTCCCTCAACAAATCCCCTATAACAAGACCTTATTTCCATATTTCCTGGGAGGGGTAGGTATAGTTTTTCAGGTGGGCGGGCCCCACCAACTCCGGGAGGTGGCGGAGCCACTACAGATCCATGGGACAACGGGTATATTATTTAATTACATTCAAGTTGATTCTTTATGAAATTAGTATTAATTGAACTAATTTTACTTTACATTCAATTTTAACATGTAGTATTACATTCAAATTTAATTTACATTGACTGGTTATTGAATTGATCCTACGAGTAATCTTCAAACTATCTAAAAGACTACGCTAGTGAGGAGGTGTCTACATACATACAAGAGCACTTTAAAAAAATGGAACACATCTTCAAATGTCAGTACTTGGACATTGCCATTCCCAATAGAAACCAAACAACATCCAAACCACAACAATTGACTTCTTAAGATTTTTGTTTGGCGCAACAGTCATGTTTCATTTATTTCATTTGCTATGAAACCCATGTAACTTAAAACAACAGGTGCAATGTTGGTGTTTCCGTTTTCCAGGTAAAACCAACAAGATTCAGTGGTAAATCCAAGTGACTAAATCCAAATGCGCTCTTTCCTTCTTGCTCATCTTGGGCAACGCCTCGAGCACCGGAATAAAAAAATCCGGGAAATTTTTGGCAGGGAACTTGGCAGGTGTTTTTATGGATTTCTCATGGAATATATTCAGAAGGTTGTTTTGTCCCGCACAAAAGAAACATGCATTCAATACAATACCGTGCCGGTATGTAGCTAATAACATCTAGTAACCACCTTCTTGAAGGACATAAGCCTGTGGTTCAGAATCCCATGATAGAGTCACCAGCTATTTTGTTTGTGACTGCCGCTAGGGAGTGTGTTTTTATTGGGGGGAAAATTTTATGATCGCGAAAAACCAAGATGTCTCGCATGGGTCAGTTTCTTTTCTAATGGGCCCACTGGCATACTCACCCTGGCGTTTTTGGGAGGGAAAAAAAATTATATACACGCTCAATGGATTGTCCTGGTCCAAGAAAAAGTGGGTTGCTATCAAAGCCAGTTGCCCTAATACCTATCCTATACCTCACATTTTTGTGGGGCGAACATTGAACATCAACAATTTTTGAAACCACCTGCACAAGTATAGATTTCTCCTAATAATTGCTATCTAGTTGGTGGTTTCAACCCATTTGAAAAATATTGGCCAAATCGGATCATTTCGCGAAGTAGGGGTGAAAATTAAAAAAAATGAAACCACCACCGAGGGGCTGTTAGTTGCGCAAAAAAACCATTTGAACCCCTTGGACCCCAAAACCATGAAAAATGAGGTTTTAAAGTTTTACACCCCAAAATATGGGTTATAACCCCTAAAAATGAAGGAAACGTGGGTTCCCTTCATTTCCGTTCTTCGAGTGTTTCCATCATTCTCCTTCCCATCTTTCCCCCTCGTTGGGACCGTTCGCTACCTGGACTTCTTCCACCCCCTTGGGACCGAAGATGACCTGAAAGGGCCGGGAATTGCCACGGAAATCGTTGGCCCACCACCTAGAAACACCCACTTAAATACAGAAAAAAATGGAAATCTGTAGTGCCAGCAGGCTGAACAGGTAGAATTATAAGAGTTGGTATTGTAATCTATCAAAAATCATGTACTGTATGACCTCTTCAACAACTGTCTTCAATAACTTCAATAATTAATGTTAGAATAAAAACGGTTCACAACTTTCCCATTGTGACCTTTCAACATCATTCAACGATAGCACGCATGGACGAGCAATCAAAAGTGCGATTGTCCACATAGATCCAAGAGATACCTCCAAATCACTCCCTATTATGAAAGCACATTGCTCCCTTTCAAGATCCACAAAGAAGCCCATTAATTCACCTTCGAAAAAAACAAAAAAACATCCAGCAAAACATCGCCGTGGACTCAAGTTGTTTGTCGGATCTTCGGGGCAAGTTCACCACCGGCTTTCACCAGGCATTGTCCTTTTGCCTCCGAAGAGAAGTACTCGACACCAGGGTGGATATCCTCGTGAAAAACCAAAAAAGATGACGACTTGAGGCAGGCAAAAATAAAGAAACCACCAACTACCCTTGGACCCCAAAACCATGAAAAATGAAGGTTTTACACCCTAAAATATGGGTTATAACCCTAAAAATGAAGGTTTTGGGTTCCCATGGTAATTAGTTGTAGTAACATCACCCTGGTGATGTCACTTTGGTCGTTCGGAACTTATTTCAACCAACCTACCAGGGGGTTATGTTTATAGTTTTACGATTACGATCCCATTTTCGCCACCAAGTGAACCAGAAAAAAACAAAAACAAAGCACTGAAGGGTCAGCTTTGAGCATACGCATACAATAACCAATACACAAAGAAAGGTACAAGTATAGTACCCTAGGCTTCCAAACACCCTTGGGTTTGGGGAGGTATTTGGACCCCAAAAAAAGAATATACAACCTCAAGACCAAACCTCAGCAGGTAATTATGACTGGAAGACCTGGGGGCAGAGGAAGGTGGTCATTTCACCTAAGGGAACCTTTTTCTAAACCTACCTGGAAAACATAGGAAAGTACCATTATTTGAGGGCAAGGTCTTCTCCTCCTCTCTTCACGAAGTCCGTGAAACCCCACCAACCAGTGTCGCAGACATAAGGTCTGAGTTCATCTAGGGGTTCCCTGTGTGTCCAGTTGTCCACAAAGGAAATCGCTCGACCATCCAAATTGAGCAAAGTGGTTCGCCGAATTCCTTGCAACTGTTGCAGAGTGGTGGTCTCACACAAGGACGAGGCATCTGTCTTTGTCCTTTTGACTACAAGCCCATCGTTGGTGCCAACTTGGTACACCTTGCCGAATCGCCCCTTGCCCAGCGTGGTGCAAGGTACAGCACCCTGGGCCTGCATCATGATGCCAAGTAGGGGTGAAAATTAGAAATATCTGAAACCACTACCTAGCTTTGAAATAGTCCCTAAATAACCGGGTAGTTGTTCATCTCCTATATACAGCACATAAGCAGGGTGCACTGGTCAGCTCATGTAAAAGTTCCGTATTAACTGGGATGTCCTGCTGGAAAGGATCCCAAGAGGATCGGTACTTGTATATGAAAATGGCAGTGAGGAACTAAATATAAGTTGGGTTATAACTATATACCCATAGGATCAATGTAGGTGTTTTTTTCTCACATTTGGCTGATGTGTATGGTGTTCATGTAGGAAAGTATATAGGATCATATGGGATACCTAACCCCAGAAAGTTGGTTGAAACAAGTCCTCTAAATACGGAACAAGTTTCTGACTACCTTGGACCACCAAGTACACCCCACAAAAACTAACATGGAACCCAAAAACTGGTGGTTTGTAGATGTTTCTCCTTTTCCAAGTAGTATTCTGTGGTTCGATGTTAGTTTTCAGAGGTGTAGTCCTTTTATAGTGATTTCCAATCCCTCAAGGTTTGTAGATTCTTCCAAGTCCCCCCCTTTTCAGTAGGAGTCATAACCCACCTTACCAACTTTGATGATTTCGCTGTTTTGATTGGAAGTTGCAGGTTCTAACCCCTGTTTTGTTTCGGGGAAAAATTGATAAGTAGGCCTCCCGCAACTCAACAAACGTTCACAACTTCCAGGTATATACACCATAAAATCATGGGAGAAAAACTAACTGTATCCTGTATGTTTCACTGAAGGTTTTACTCAATGGGACCAACCTGGTGTAGCCTACCACTATTTTCAAAGGAACAAAACCAAACACTTCCACATCAGCTAATGGTTAATTGGTGGTTTGGGTTGGTGGTTTGGATTCCTGGGATCCCCGAAAATGAAAGGGATTGGGATTCTTAGGGGTACCCCGATTCGAATCCCAAACCACCGGGCCCCAAACCACCAATTAATCATTACAGTAGCTGAACAAAACCAGTGGAAAAAAACATGATGAATGAATTCATTATTATACTTCCCCTTATTTTCCAAAATAAATAGTTAGTAATGGAAGCACGCTGGAAATGTTGACCACAAGCTTAAGAACAGTACTGTCAAAAACGTCCCGTCGTTGGTTGTGTGACTCATCAGTCAAGTTCTCACCAATCAACATCACGGGTCCCAGATTGTCAAACCCACCATTTTCGCCGATCAAAAACAAACTTTTCTTTTGTAGATTTGCTGAAAGTCGTGGGACAAAAATGACAAAAATAACAAGCATAAAAAAGATTCCACAAGCGGTGGTGAACAATGCTGCTTTACTATGGTAGAATCCGTACGAAATCACCTTCAACAAACAAAAAGTTTTTCGGACGACGAAGAGGGAATCCTCTCTTTTATAGGGTTCCGGACGGTTTTTAAGTAGGCCGGTTCTGGACACCTGTTTTTTGGTCCGAAATCCAGTTCGGTCAAGGACTTGTTGCTGAGGCAATTCTTGGGAAGAGAAACAATTGACTCAATGCATTCGCATTTCAATGTGATGTTCTACCCTTAAGGATCCAGGTATCTCCTAAGAAAGGGATTTCCTCTATATAATCCTATTCTGGGGGTGGGATTGGAACCCTCAATCCTATTCTGGGGAGGTGTCTGGATTCTTAGGGTACCAAAATGTTGCAAAAAACACAATCTTACAAATACCGGGTCTTCCCATATATTCTCATATACATAACAAAGATTCCCATCAGATAGGCTGTAATGGAATCTTAAACAAAACAAGTATGTACCCTCCTGGGAACTAAGATATCCCCTCCCAAGGCACTTGTGAAGATGATTTTCCCTTTCCCAAGGGGGGATATGTTGGTTCCTTTGAGGGTATTCTCTCTTAAAGTATTATGGAGGAACTGAAAATCAAATGACTCTGTTTCCGGATGAGGTCAGCTGTGGTGGATTTTTGCTGTAGCAGCTTGCCCTGACTTATTTGTTGAATCTATAGCCAAATGATTTATTAATATTTCACCAACCTAGATTTCCCTGAAAAAAAGGGGGTCCAATTTCCCTTCCGAAAAAAAACTACCTTTCGAGGTGAGGTCGAAAACGAGGTCGCGATTGAAATTTGACCAGATAAGGTGGTTGAAAAAAGGCAAACAAAAATAATTGTTTCATCATCTACTATTTTGGGATATTTTTGGGGTCCCTCTTCATACCTTCAAAAAGGATGATGAGTCCCAATCATACACCCTGGAAGATTAACATGGAACATAATCACGGAGGTTTGTAAGATAATTTTCCTTTCTAAATGGGTGATTTGTGGGTTCCATGTTAATCTTCCAGGGTGTAACCCTGGTGGATGATTAGTGAATCAACACTTGAAAAACCACCCCGCCCCTTTTCGCAGGCCGGCCTCTCTCCAGAGAGTCCTGCCAAAACGGCATGCGCCAAGCGCGCCGCGGCATAGGCCTGGGGATCTCAGATTTGGAGAAGGCCTTTTAGAGCATCAGTTGATCAACCTATTGAGAAGCTGTTTGAACCCCCCAAAGGTGGGATAACCATCCGCAATAAGGAGTTTAGACCCATGGCACATTTGAATATCTGTTTTAAAACATTATGTATCACAGGATAATTGATATTTGCTGTACAGAGCGTATGAAATTTGATTTCTGCAATTTCCAAGATTCAAATTAAAGAGGTATTGTAGCCATTGTGGAGAAACTATCTAATAACACCTATTGAGAAGCTGTTTGAACCCCCAAACATCTCCTTTTAGATGTTTTAGGGGTTCCAAACACCCATCCTCACCAGGTATGACTGGGGAGGATTTTGGATGACTACTTGTAGGGCTAAATCTTCAAGACTATGGAGTCAAACACTCCACGATCGCAGGATCGCATCCTCCAAGTTTGAACACGACATCCTCAGAAAACCACTCCCCGAAACAAAAAAACAAACGAGTTTACAGCTGAACAAAAACGAAGCCTTGGAAGATGACTTCTTTTTTTTGGAGGGGAAGATAGCTTACTGACAAGTACACTCCTGAAAAACTAACATGGACATACATGGACTCTAAAAATATGATGGTTTGGAAGAGGAACTTCCTTTCAACTATGGGTATATTTGTGGTGTCCATGTTAGTCTTAGGGAGTCTACTATTTGTTGGTTTCAGGGAAGGATTTTTTTAATCTCACAAAACTCCACAGCTTTCATGTGCTTACGGTGTTTGAAAAAATATCAAACAATATTATTCCCCCAAATGCTGGTTTCATGCTGATTTTACCACGGTAGAATCCGTAAAAAAACACCTTATAAACAAACACAAGAAAGGTGTAGACGGGGAACACCCGGGATGCCATTTTTGACAACGACATTTGAGCATCCCACCATCGACAAAGTCGAACTGCCTTTACCTGTCAGTGACCAGCGGTTTTCTATGGTTTTCTGGCTGGCAAAATAGAGAAACGCTAAGAATCATTGGACCTTCTAAGGGGTTTGACTCGGTTTTTTTCACGGTTCTGGATTGGATCTCCAGTGGCCACCAGTGACATGCGATCTCTTTCCTGATGCTTGGGGAAGGTGACTTTTTTTTGGAAATCAATCAATGAAACAACGATCAGTAGTGGTTGAACAAGCCAGTTGAAAAAATATTCCAATCAAAATGGTAACATAAATTTGGATACATCCCTGAAATTTGACGACTGGAAACCTAAATCTATTAGATCTTACGGGAGTTTCCTTTTCAAAAAAGGCATGTTTAGTCTCTACATTAAATTTTCCATCACTGTGTATAACATCTATGTAAAACCACCACGAAAATGATGACAGAACTCTGACATGACATGAAATTATACTGTTGATGGTTCAGAAATCCCATTCCCAACCACCTGGGATCTATAAAACCATGTAACTAATGGGATAGCCCCACATATTAAGTGGTTAGCCGGATTTCTGAACCATCCACAGTATCACAAATCCTCGGGTTTTTGGGCACGGCTTTGTAAATCCAACCCACGAGGTGTATGAAAATAGTGGACCCAATTCATCCTCAACGTTGCGAGAAATTTTTCACCTGTACCAGGATGAAAATTCAGCAAACACCTGGGATGTTTTCCCAAAATATCCGAAAATATTTCACCCTCACTTCTACTGAATACATATGAAGATCTATGAAGAAAGGGATGGGTACATCTTACATCATCTTATCTTACAGCCCATTGTATCCCTATAGGATGGTATATTTACCTACATTTGATTGATTATAAAATGGTAGCAGTACACCGATTTCAATCGTTCATTTTACGGAGTCAAAATCGACCCAAGTACCACGAAAAACGCTCCGTCGTGCCAGGGCTGCCTTAGACCCGCCGCAACGCGCAACGCTGCGTTCCCAACGCAGACCCGCAACGCAAGGGACCAAAGTGAGTTTCATCAAGTGCTGATGGTGTAGATGCTTTTTCTCCAGGTAGGNAAAAAAAACATCTAGGGAACATCACCCAAACACATTTTCTAGAGCGAAAAGGGAAAATCGCCCAGATGCCGGGCGAAAAAAACCCGCAAGGAATGAATTTCTTCAAGTGTTGATGGTGTAGATGCTTTTACTCGAAATATGAAAATGCACCTGGGCGATTTCCCTAGATGCTTTTTCACCACAAGAAAAATGCATTTGGGCGATGTTTTCTAGTTGATTTTGTGTCTGCCAAAATATATCTAGGTGATTTTCCTTAGATGCTTTTTTTCACCCCAGAAAAAAGCATCTGGGTGATTCTGATTCTCCCTATTTTTTTCCCGTTCCCGGGAAAAAGAGCATCTGGTTGTGTTTCTTGGTTCTTTACAACTTGCACGGTTGCCACAATTGAGCCGTGTGGCTAATTGCTTTCTTCAAACCTTGCAAAAATCATCTGACCCTTGTGGAGGAGAACTGAAGAATATCGTTTGTAATGCCAAGCAATGTGCACATGCATTTAAAATAAAAGCATCTGAACTCTGAGTTGCGAATCGCGGGCGGCGAGTTTCGCAACGCCAGCGGCAGCCGGTCTCAGAGGGCTGCAGATTGTTGTTGCCCTTCCTCATGGTATTGGTTGATCTGGCACAAATCTAAAATATCAAAAATAGATTGACCAACCTATTTTTCTAGAAACAAATGCATCCCCTGCCAAAACTCTCACCCATATTGGGTGGGATCAGGCTGTCACAATTGGAAGTTCTGCCTAAATATATTACTTGGATTTGCGACTGTTTGATGCTTGGAAAAAGTAAAACACGTTTTCCCAAAATGGTGGTCTGATGGTGATTTACCATGGTACAGTCCGCAAAACAATCATGACATGCCACAGATCCTGCTATGTAAAGACATCAAATTTGGATGAACAAAAATTAGAAACGAAACCTTAAACCCTGGGATTCCAATCACCATTAAAACAGTGGGTGTTTTTCTTAACCACCATTGCTGAACCCTAAGGGTTTTAATCATCGAAATTGAAAAAACATTATTATAATTTATTATATATTTTACTGGTGGAGGTTTCGCCCAGGGTAAAGATCGCTATAGGTGAATTTCCATCACACACAAACTCCACACAGAAACTTCCGGAGGAGGCGATCGCTCCTCCCGGTCAGGCCTTTCTTTGCATCCACCACCTCTCCTCCAGCTTCCTGCACAAAATGAAATTGTACTTTGTGTGCTCATCAGATGCTCATGGTAGTGATCGTAACTAGCAAGTTGCTTTAAAAAAACACGTGGGCCTGGAACTCCAAAGAACCAGTGTTATGGTTGTTTCGATTGGATGATGAACCAAATCATTACATAAAAAATGGTTGAAAGTCATCAAACATACATTACAAAATTGTTGTTTAGGGTACCTGGTAGAGAACTTTTTGCAACCAACGAGCAGAATTTACACGGGTTGATTATATATAGGTATAAACCAACTCAGAACTAGTTACGATCACAAGGTACCGTTGGAACATCAGGAAGAAACATGTCTCCTTCTTGTAGGGTTTCAATCCATTTTGTTAATTTAGGTTTCAACAACCTAGGTACCCAAAACATTTAGCAAATTCCTGCAAACCATGCAAGTGGTAAACGATTCTCAAAATGGGGGCTCGCGACGACTCTCAAATTGAATCTTGGGCACGTAGAGATCAGTCTGTCTGACCCTTGCCAGCGGAAAATGAACATGGTACAACTTATGTGTTTTGGTTGACCTGGGTGATGAGGCAAAAAATATGTCCATCAGACTGAAAGTTTAAAATGTTCACTCAGTTTGATGGATTTTCGTGTTCTAAATCTACTAAGCCATACTAAGCCTTTGGCGCATCTTGGGAAATGACATAATCACCAAATCGTTCACCATAAAATTGACCATGAAATGCAAAGGTCATTCTTTGACACCAATCATATATCCACAATTCTTTCAGTTGAAATCAACCGATTTTTCTTCATGGATTGACATGAATTTTGATCCACTGAGGGGATCATCTCATGACCCCCAACCACGGTGAACCCCATCTGCCGACCATCCTCCCCTCAGTGACCTGCACCCGATGCATCAATTCGGCACATCTGGCATCGCCCAAGCGGCTCGCCGCCGCGTCCTGCAAGCCAGTGATGCAGCGTTAGGACAGAAATTGGGGTCGGCAGTGGTCACCCAAGTGAAACGAATGTATCATATGTTCGTCAAAAAAGAAGGGTTCCAGTCTTCAGTACAGATTGCAGAAACACATATACTTGATATGTTTCTAGACACTTTGTTGATAGCTGAAGTCCTGTGACAGCTGGGATGTATGAATTCCCCAAGAAAAAGTGGGATGAAAGGCAATTTACCTCCAAAAACGAACAGCTGGAACTGAAAAAAAAACTGGAAAAAGAGACACATTGACCCCAAACCATTAATTTTTGGATTCCATGTCAGTTTTCAGGGGTGCCTTTCCAGGCACCCTGTTGGGCGCTCCTGGGAAAAGAGAGGCACCACACTGGGACCCGACATAGAACCAGAATAGCCGCCGACCACAGGCACCTGAAGAGGTGGATGTGCCCTAGGGATCCAATCACCGAACGTCAGTGGATGATTGGGGTATTGGGTTGTCCACTCACCTCCAAACGCAAAGTATTTAGGTTCCATTACAATTCTCAGAAGGTGAGCCAGGATCCCTGGGGAGCAATTTGGAAATCATTTTTTTCCCCTGTACCAACCAAAAAAGCAAGGTAGCAAATGAACACAAAAATACAAACGCATACAAAACATCCTTAAACAAGCCACCAGCTGGATTCCTCATGCCGATTCTGAAATTACCACCACCGGCAATCTAACATATCAATGGAACCCCAAGAGAAATCCATTGCCATGCCCGATCGCCACCTCCTTAAAAGCTGGATGATACAGGGCTCAACTCATGATTTTGGGAGATCAAAGACTGCAAATGTATCCCACATGCACCATACACGGAATATTTATTATACCGTATACCTACATTTACCATAAAATAAGGTGACATGTAGGTAAATATACCATGTAATACATGGAGCATCTGTGTATGGTAATTCTGAAGGATTTCCTTTATAACAGTGCATTGTTTGGGTTGGTGCCATATCATGATCCTTGTGGTATCCCTTCTACTTGACCCATATATACCAACCAACCAAAAGGCAAACCTTTGGGTCCTGAATGTTAAGTGTGTTTCCATTTTTGTGGGTTACATCCCAAAAAATCGCACTAAAATAAAGGGGATTTTAGGCTTCTAAGAGTAGAAAGGTAGTGCGCCCTGGAAACTGAAAACGATGCTATGGAACATCATTATGTAAGTTCCTTTACAAGCCGAACATTTAATATAGATACCAAAAATCGAAAATGTTTATTTTGGCTATCATATTTCGGACGGCTAAGTTGCATTTACTTGCTTGCAACCAACTAGAGGCAAGCGACGGTCTTGAAAATATGTCTGTTGATGACTGGTTGAAAATCCAGTAGAGCACCTCGGGTATCTACATAAATCTCTATCCCAAACACCCAGTGGTGTATTTACCAACAATTACCCTCCAAAATCTCCAAAACTACCTAGTTTTGCTAAGTAGATAGATCAGCTACAAAAAATCAACGGATCTTCATGATCTTCGCTACATGTCAACCCTAGACATCCAAACACCCTGCTGAAAAAAGGTATTTGGGACCCCCCAAAACAAAAAAAATGATCCAAACACCGAAACGTTCACCTCAGGAGGAATGGTTCCTGGATGTCGACAGGGTCAAGCCAAGGTAACAGATCAACAGTAATAGCGATGGTATCCCTCCAATCTGATATGGATGTTTCTGAAAATAGTGGGTTTTCACCCCAAAAAATCATCCATTACTGTAAAAAATAGGGTGTTCCGGCCATTATTTTCACCATCCATTTTGGGGGTGTTTTCCTCCAATTTTTGGGTCAACGCCCATAGTCCATCCAACACTCCTGCACCCAACTCAACCAAGGGTTTTTCCATCGCCTGAATCGCTTCAATGGGCACTTTGCTTGCCTGGACCGTTGCGGCTTTCCAACGACAACCATCTCATTCAAGGAGGCCACCCGGTCATCATTTTGGGGAATTTTACTGGAGAGCTTCCGGAAAAGTGATGTGATGTGAGAAGCTATAAATTTGTTTTGGTGAAAAAACTCCCATTGGAAACGTTCAACAAACATGAGGCAAGTGCAACCAAATGTTGGCATAGTTTAAGCGATTTCTCACTTCAGCACCATTACTTTTAGGATGTTGTTTAAAAAAACCAGTTAGCTGGCACTTCCAAAGGGCTAGCATTTTCTAGTCTATATGGTGCTTTACTCCAACAAAAGTTTCTTGCAAACCTACGTAGACATACCACCAAAACCCACTTTCCCCTCCAAAAAACACTTCAAATCTGAAAGACTGATGTGGGTGGGGACTTCAATACCAGTGCGGTGAGGCTACTAAAAGGTTCAACTTTTAGTTTGGGGTACATGGATGCCAAGCCCCTCCCAACAAATCAGCTCGATGGGTCCCACGTTTCAGGTTTTTGAGGGATTACCGTCATCAAAAAAACACGCGCCGTGCGGATTTTCGCCCCAAAGAAATGCCAAAAAACAAAACGTCAAGTCGATTGGAACAACGCCCAAAAGACCTTGCAGAAATTACCACCCCCAATCCCAGCATTGCAGTCACCACCAGGTTGACATGACACCATTTTTAGGGAAGATACCGGGGTCCCTAAACCGACTCCTACCGCCACAAGCGAGCCCATCCATCCATCCGGTGGCATACTTAGAAGATCCAAGGTATAGCTGGTATCAAAAGGTCATTCACCCAATAGCATCGGTGCGACCTTTGTATATTTGGTGGTTTCAGCCCATTTGAAAAATATTTGTGAAATTGGATCATTTCCCCAGATTGGGTTGAAAATAAGAAATATTTGAAACCACCACCTAGTTGTATATTTGCCTATACTACTTGACCCAATACACCCTTGGAAGATGAACGGCTGGTTCACCTTCAGCCATTACCCAATGAAAAGAAAGGAACATGATCTGAACCAAACCTCCAGGGAATTATGTTCCAGCCGTTAATCTTTCAGGCGTGTAAAAAAACAAAATGGAATTCATGGGATCTTTATAAATTTCCCATGACCTTTCCATCCCCACCTCGTGCACAAATTTATTGGCTCGGACGGTATCCTCGGATGAAAGATGTGGAGGAGCTATTGACTCCAAATGGAGTCACTTGGAGGATCATCTCAGGACTTGGTTCAGTGGTTCATAACATGTTCATAACCATGGTTAGTTTAAGTCCCCCTAAGGATCGGGTTGTGGGACCCCTTCCAAATGGCCTTTTTATGCCTTATAAATTGGGGTTTGTTGGCTGGGATGATCCTCCAAGCATATGGTGGGTAAGTTGAGCTGAACTACACTTGAGTTGCAAAGATATTAGCGACAAGTCATCACAAAAAAATCCAAATGGTTCCGTTTCAGGGCGTCAATTCACCATCCCTTGAGGTTTAATTGGCACCCTGAAAGGAAGGTGCTCTGGTAGGTCGTTTTGTAAAGGCAAATATGCGCAATTTCTCATTTGATCATTTTCCTCAAGAATCGAGGTTTAGAAGCAAAACAACCTTTGAAAGAAAAAAATAATGCCACCAAGTGCATACATGTAACTTTCAAAGGGTGAGTTTTCCCCTTAAACCCTCAGACTCCGTTTGTACGTCCTCGGAAAGGGATTGAAGCTAGAATCCTAAGGATGGGATCATAACCCTCAATCCTATTCTAGGGAGGGGTCTGGATTCTTAGGGAACAAAATATTTGCCTGTTTTTGGAGCAACCCCAAATTCCCAATTTCTCCAGCTTCCACATCGGGGTGTCCCTACGTTCGCTACATCGTCCAACCAACAAACGTGTGGAAACCGTTTGGTCCTTCGGTCCATTGACATTACCGAAAACTGACATGACAATGGAAACACAACCATTTGAAGATGCATCTGCTGTTAAAAATGGTGATCTTCCATTGTCATGTTAGTTTTGGAGAGCAATTTCGCCATTTCGCCGAGATACCAAGGAGGTGATACCAACAATTTTCTGTGGATTCAAACCAGCCTTCTCATAGAGCCTGCTAAATGGATCGATACTAGGGTGTGCATGGAAGTGATCGTACCTAGTTAGTAAGTTGGTGTATTTCACCTGCTTACGGGACTTGACAACCTACTGATACACGGGTTATCATCCATGTACTAAGTACCATGGACATTCCAGTATCCATCCATCGGGTTCGGAAGACCAAAATTTCCACCCATCTATTCTCCCTGAAACTAACAGAAAACACCCTGAAAATAGGCCGAAGCCAAAATGGAACATTCCCATCTTCCAACCATGGATATTCAGGGGCTATATTAATTTTAGGAAGGGTAAAAGTACACAAATGACATCCAAGGTCGAATCAGAATGCAATCACTAAGGTTTGAACACAATCCAAATGGAAAAGACTTCATAATCAGTTTCACAAAAAAACAACAAACATCCATCTGCAAGTTGCAATGATTTTTGAAACTGAGAAATTTGTGAAGCATCTGAGCAACCTTTGAAACCCCTCTGACTTATGACATTCCATTATACGGGCAGTTGGTCTACAGGGATCCTTTTAATGCTTGCTTATAATCGCCCCACGGCTGATAACCTATTTAGGCTAACAGCCCAATCACAATCAGTCAGCAATGCGGTACGCACCTTTTTTACTGTGTGAAATATATCCAGCCAAGAGACACCCGATGTCCCATGCTGAAATTCTGATGTTTATCCCAACGTCTACTCCACTCTTTGCTTTTTGGTTTCGGTCTCATTGATCTTCTCGGGATGATCAATCTCCTCAGAGGCAAGAAAGTCGCATGAAATGATTTGGTAAACCATTGCGTGAACTTCGTTTTGAAAGACCACCATTCGGTTGTTGACCAAAAGTTGCGATAGCCATCCACTGCCCACTCTTCAGTGACCTATACAGGTAACTGTTCAAACAGGATTGAAATCACCCAATGGTAGAAGTTCCCTTTTCCGTCATGCCAAAGTGTCGACAACATTTTGGGAGATGGCGATCCTTTCCTTCTCGTCCATGTCTGTCGAAACCATACGGCGAATCTGGATCCATGCCCATGACAGATAGTCCTCCATCGTCCAGTCGTCTCTTTGGGCCCATTCTGCTCCGCTAATATGTCTTTCTGCCTCTTCCGCCATAATCTCGGGCAAATGGTGCAGGCTGGATGTTCTGGATTCTGGCTGTACCAAGCCGCATAACTCGGTAGTTTTTCATCCCCGACATATACCCCACAAACAACCAGGTGCCCTTATTTCATAGCTCACTTGGTTTCATTTTCTTCGAAAACGAATGGATGGAAGCATGAAATACAACCTGGGTTTAATGAGATTAATTACCTTGATTCCTGGCAATTCCGCTGCCATCATGGTTTGGACCCTCTAGCCAAGAGGGTGAATGACTCTGTATATCAGGATTGTTTTGGATCTCCAAATCACCAGTGACTTGAGATCGCATGATTCTTACTGTTGATGGAGGAAATCCTGCACTAGCTGGGATGTAAACTTCACTGTAAACTAATTACCTCTCAACTGGTGCAATATTTTTTCCATCAACAGTAGGGTGGTGACCTTGTTGGGATAGTGAAAGTCGTGAACCCTTTTGAACGGTTGTTAGTTAGTGACCTCCAACAATCGGGACAAAAACAAGATCACTTGAGTCACGAAAAAAAACAGATTGCTTTCCATTATACTGGTTGGTCAAAAGGGATCCTTAAAATGGTGTATTAAATACCTAGATGACAGGGTAGAATAATCCCCTATATGAACTAAACAACAAAGGTATTTTTCATTGCTCAATTCTGTGAATCACCTGACTGGCAAGCAACCGCTCTGTTAAACTGTTAAACTTTGTATGGTTAGAAAACAGAATCCAGTGGTGAGCAATGGCAACAATCCCACCAGTGACATTCCATGAGTCCTCCTAATTGGTTCATATTTTCCGGGATCCTTATTTCATGGCTTATGAAATCCTCAGTCTTCCAGATACCATGTGAGGATCGGTGTTTGGGGGCCCCCCAAGCACCTTCTTTTAAAAGAAGGCCTTTCCCGGGGTTCCTTTCACACCTCACAAGGTATTTTTTAATTTTCAAATATTTTGGAAAACTAGGGAAAAATCACCCCCCAAAAACATATAACTTGTCCATCCCCTAAACAAAAAACCAACCGCCAACCATACCCATCACATTCAAACTGATGCTCTGCGAAAAAAAAACACCTGGCCATTGCTGGTACCACAGAATTCAACCTTAGGAATCGGCGGCGTTTTTGCGGATCCGGTTCAGCTCGAAAAAATGAACACTTTTTTTTTTTGGGTGGGGCAAAGGTTGGATAGAAATATATGGGGGTTTCCTAAATTAGTGGTACCCGCAAATCATCCATTTTAATAGGGTTTTCCATTATAAACCATCCATTTTGGGGTACCCCTATTTTGGGAAACCCCCATATATATAGGGATGCAACCCACCAAAAAAAAAAGATAGTTCACATTCAGGACCCAAGGGTTGAAAGCCGGCCAAGTAGAAGGGATATCGGATATCACAAGGATCAGGTAATATGATATCAACCCAAAGAATGTACTGTTAAGGGGATATCCTTCCAATCTCCCATAGATTTGCATTCCTTGATCACCTACATCATACATGGGTAATTTACTGATCCCCCGAATCCCTGAAATACCACCAACCATTTTTTGCAAAAGAAATGGAACACACTGGTGACATCTCATGACATACACTTCTTTTGGACATTTTGGACATACCCGTACATGTCCTGTCGTAAAAGGGGGACCTCTTGAAAATAAGGTGGCTATGTTTTGGAAGGAGGGGGGATCAAGTTGGGTCACGAATTGAATCACCTGGTGAAAAATGAAACATATGAAACATCAACCTCTCTGAAAATAAGACAAAACCTTGAAATACACCTAACTTTGGCACGTCAATCAACCCAAAACATGCACTTATAGAATCTATACTTTGGGGCAAATCCCTGAAAATTACCAGTTTGATCCCCCCAAAATGGATCTAGTTTCATGATCCCCTGATCTTTGCAAAACCTGCCCTTTACGGAGGACCCTTTTTTTTCCGGTCCAAGAGACGGATTCACAATCAAACCCACAATGGCATCGGGACAATGTGCCGCACAAGCCTGGCGCTTGGCACCGGGGCTTACTGGGCGAAAGTATAAATTCCTTAAGGACGAAATTTGCCGAAGAACATCTACAAGGTGCGCCCCCCTACGGTAGGGTTGTTATCAAAAGAGATATATGGGGCCCCTATAAATGGCCTTGTGAATGAGTTTCTCTGGGGTTATTTCACCCTACTTACAGGGGCTATATATAACTCCATTTATAACGATTGCCTCGAGGCCCACCTGATAGTGCACAGAGTCGTGAGTCATACTGATTGGTTCAGCGTTTTTGGGATCCCAAAATGGCCAAACATTTGCGGATTATGAAATAATCTTCTAACGGTAGATTCAAGATATAACAAAAGCTGGATTATTTTTCATCTCTTGTAAAATCGAAGTAAGGGCTATATCTGATAAACATTCACCACCAATCTGGGCTGAATTGAAAGAGCATTTTTTTGGGGGGTCCCTCCGCCACTATGTACAAGGGGTCAATGAGATTACCGACCCAAACACTGCAGTTTGAAAGGTAAATCCTCCCAAATTACCCATATGTTTGCATTGTCTTATCCATCCAAAAATCGAATGACCCCTGATGTAAGGGGTGAACCAACCTTCGATTTTCATGTCGCAATCAAAAATCGCAGAGTTAGGATTGTACCTCCACAATGCTCTTAGCGATGTTGGCATTGATCTTCAGCAATTCACTGGCGAGGTCGATCGGAGGTCGTATGAACGTCGGCAGGGTTGTCACCCTGGGGGGAAATCATCACTCCGGACAACGAACATCCCTACAAGGTGGGCACAAAAACCAGTTATAAGTAGGGTTATAAACACCATTTATAAGGGTTATAAACACCCCAGTTACCCCAGTTACCCATTTATAAGGCCATTTTTAGGGGCCCCATAACTCTATTTATAACGTTCGTAGGGCCCACCTTGTATGATTCATGGTTGAAGGACCCTCCCAACAAAGAAGGGGTGAATAACTCTGAATAACTTGCAGGGTTTTGGAATTGGAATTTCCAAATTCACCAGTGACAGCTGAGATCCAAGCTGGTTCTTAGGGATGGAAACGAGGAATAATTATAGAGGTTTGGACGATAATTTTCATGTTCAAAAGCGGTGATGTTCAGGTTCCATGTTAGTTTTTGGGAAAGGTACGTTCTGTTTGACAATAAAGCAGCCAAGGGGGTTCTTAAATCAGGGGGGTGGCCACCATTTGTAGGAATTGAGGTGAGCCGAAAAAAACAATCTTTGGAGCATTGTGAAAAGAACTGACATGGTGATCAACAACCATCTATTTGTGTGTTTCCATAAATGGTGGTACCCCCATTTCACACCCCAAGTGATGATCATTTTTAGTAGGAAAACCCATGGGCCAGTTGGGTAAACCCACCATTTTAGGAATCCCGCCATTTGAACACACATTGCTCCGCAACAGTGTGACCCGCATTCTCTCTGTTCTCAAATTGTGGGTCGTTTGTGTTGTTTTTCGTGCCTTTTGCTGCGACCTTTACTTGGCACACCCACAGGGACCAGGACCAAAGAGCAGCCTGTGGGCACACCACTCTAGTCGTCACAATCAAAACCCTGACGTGACATGAACCATGAAATGCTGATTGGTTTATAGGGATCTTTTCAAACAAATGGTGGTTTGGAAAGAGATATCCTCTTGTAAACAAACATAAAGCAATGGAATATCCCCATTTTCAATAGGAAATACATCTTGCATCAAGAGTCCATTTTCCATTGCTATGTGAAATTACCAAAGTGTAGCATATTTTGGATATCCAAATGTGCTGAGGTCGATCAACTCCCATTGGTTCCCTGTAGCAGCGGATAGACTGATAAACCTAATTAATCCTGTAGGGCTTTACCTACACCAAATTCTCAATGTATGGAATATTGACCTACATTTGGCAATTTTTATGGTAAATGTAGGTAAATATACCGTATATACCATACATTGAGTGTATGGGTACCTCATACAAGGATTCCCGTCATTAATGGGTTAGATTACCATCCCAAATATAAGGAGTTGGCCCACCCTGGCTGATTGGTTCATGACGCGATCCTTACATTGATTTGTGGAATAATCCCTAAATAACTGCGTCATATAGTCCCCTTAGAAACAGCAAATAACAAAGGCTTCGGTCACTGTTCACACCCATTTTGATTGTGGAAGAACCTCTCAATTGTCAGACGGGAGAGGGTTGAGATGAGATATTGAAAAAATGATGTTCATTTTGCTAGGTCTTTTTGCTGATCTTCCCCTTACTGTATGAGATGGTGTTGGGGCACACCAATATGATCCAATATGGCTTTTTTCTTACAAAACGATGATGGAAACCAAAATCAAAAGTTGGAATACCACACATCGCTAAAATTCATACTACAACGTTGTAGATGCATTTTCTGGAGCAGCAAAACTTCCTTTTGCAGTCCATCAGGGTATTTCATATTTGATGACAAAGAAGTCAAAAATTTAAAAGGATGGCAACACACGATTTGCATGTTTGTTAATGCACCGAGACCAGTCCAAGCAATCTCAATCACTGAACAATGCTTTTGTGCTTGAAGAAAGCAGTTGTTGTCATCCAAAACCCATCGCATTTCCTTGGATTTGCTTCTTTCATACTTGAAACAGTGACCCAAACATCTTCTCCCAAACGGTGCTGAAAGCTGGTGATGGATCCCAGGCTAAAAAGTAAAGAATCACCAACAAAAATATATCCACCCAGTCTTTTTGAAGTCAGGGAGTTCAGAATCTCCAACAAATTGTTTGGGCTTTGACATGTGAAAAACGTGTCGTCAGTGCTCAAACGATTTTCAAAAGGCCCCCACGCTTTTGTCGGTTGACCAATATGTTTTTAGAATGGGGTGCCCATTACAGGGTAGGCTATATTTGTCCCCCTTCAACATCACAAGAACATGTGCATTCTTAAAATGTCCCTAAATAAGGCCTCATTCAACACTTTATACTTCTGGTGGTTCCTGGCTTTTATTTGGGATGGCTGCTCTAGTTCTTCCAGTTCATCGACATTTTAGCAAATCTATCCGGTTCCCAAAACAGCCTAAAAAAATTAAGCCCAACAACATGTTGATCACGCAACAACACATGCTTTGAAAGCATCACCCAGTCACATTAGCAGTTGAAAAAAAATAGTTGAAAAAAAACACACAACTCACATGTAATCCCTGCTAGTCAATAATTAGATCTTGAACTCATGGATCTATGCAACATTTCACCCCCCAAAAAAAGGGTAGTATATGTACGTAGTATCATGAAACATCTTTCGCTATAACCGTCACATTAACATCTCCCATCACTATTTTTGCAAGATGTATGTCCGGCTCCAGGATTTCGGGCTTCATCATACCCGGCCATTTCGGACCATTAAAGGTTAAAACTTTAAACCTTAATTTGTCTATTAAATATGTACCCTCCCGAAACTAACAGTTCGCCCCTGAAAATGGATGGTTGGAAGATGGCTTTCCTTCTGGGCAACCCAATTTTCAGATGCGAACTGTTAGTTTCAGGGAGGATAATACCCCAATAGTTTAGTCGCAAAACTTGGCCAACATTGGCAAACAGTCAGTTTGAATATCAGCTTTTCTCCGCGCAAATCCAGGTTAATTAATATTTAGATCCAAAAAACTCATGGCAAAATGTGCAAATATATCAAATATTCCCCGAAACGACGCAACGCGACACGTGCCTTTCAAGCATTGCTCAAGATGATCCACCGGTTTCTGAGTGGTATCCAAGGAATAGGCCTTCAATGCCAACGGGTAGATTTTTCCCTTGGAATTTCTTGCGAGGTAGCGAGCATCTGGGAGTTTTTGTAATGGAGTTATATCTTATTGCCCCTAAAAGTAGGGTGAAATTTCACCCCAGGGAAAACCATTTATTTATAAATTTTATAAGGCCATTTATAGGGGCACCATGAGTCATCTATAACTCGGATCCCTATGGGACGTTTGCGTATATCTACCGATCAATAAATTCGGAGTTGGTTTTTAGGTAAATTAGTGAAGGTGAATATACCGTTCGTCACACGGGAATACGTCATGGGATACCCCAAGGAACTAACATATCCCTCCTGGGGAAAAGGAACATCATCTTCAAAAGGGCTTTGGGATGGGATGTTAGTTCCCTGCAGGTATAACTTGCTGTGTATGTTGTGTTTTTCCGCTACTGTCGAGGGCCTTTTTTTGAAAAAACATATTAGATATATTAGGCTGGTTTTGGAGTCAACAAGGGTTTGAGCTTTCCCCCAAAATGTTAGAAGTGAAACCATCATGTTTATCAAAAAAATTGAAACTACCACCTTGTCTCAGCTATGGTGACCTTCAAAAATCCCCGTACGCATAGGATCCGTGTATGGTATATTTGCCTACATTTGCCAAATATAAATCAGCCATTCATGTAGGTAAATATAGCCTACATGGATCCTATGGGTTAGAGATAGATATCTACCCTTAGTTTTGCAATCATACGGCTGATTGTAGAAATCCCAACCAACCTGGGATGTATCAATTTCTGTAGATAATGAGGATATTTACCATATCAGCTGGTTAGCCGGAATTCTGAACCATCAACAGTACCTTCCTAAGTACGAAGTGTTAAAAGGAACCAATTACCGGAGGCTGGGCCTAAAAAAAAAGGAGGTTCTAAATGGACACCTCCAAACTCGTCAACGGTATGACTGGATGGAGACGTCAAAAAAGGGATGTACAATTTTGTAATAAATTGGATAAAACAACCCTTTTGGGAACCCACAACCTTAACTTTTAGTAGGGCTTATAACGTTAGATATATTTTTGTTGGCCTTAAATCCTACATGTTTCCATGGTTTTGGGGTCCAAAGCAATAGAAACAAATCTGATGGTTCTAAGTTATCAGTTTTTAGTGAGTTACATCGGGTCATTCGGTGAAGATTGCCACTGCAGGGAAACTGGGAAACTGCCAGGCAAAGTCGTGAGCTACATTTACCCCGTAAAAGTAAATGTCAGCTTCCAACCATCAATTCTCAGGGGATATGTTGGTTTTCAGGGGGTAAAACCCTTAAATCAAATCAAGTGTGACTCTGCGAGTATAAGGGACATCCTTATCCCGGATAGAACCCAGGCACGTCTGAAAAACGGACGAATTTTTCACCGGATGGGACCTAGTAGGATGGGATTGAAAGGTTACAGTCCTATTCGATTGGAATAACTTTTTGGATTCTTAGGCAATAATTATCATTACTTGGAACCCAAATGACCCTTGTTTTTATTAAAAAGGCCTTTTTTGGGGAAGCCTTACTACCATAATGTTGATATTTCAGCAACAAAAACTAAATATCCTCAAGCCCTAGAAATCCAAAGGCCGGCTGAGAAGGTATATTCAACACATCTTCTCAAGAGGTATTTGGCTGTCTGAGGTATATAAAGGTTTGTCAAGCCTCTGTTTGTGTCTGGTTGTTTAAAAGGGATCCTTATTTCATGCTTTGCTGCAATCCCCACATGGCTGGGTAGTAGAATCAACGCTCTACCATTCCTCCCATAATCATGGAAGTGTAAATTGGGTCCCTCCGATGGTAGCTACCTTTCAAATCCTTTCAAATGCAGCCATTTTCCACTTCCATGATTATGGGAGAAAGAGTTATAGCCTAACTGACCAGGGGCCCTTTTGTTCATTGCTCCCTTGGAATTTTTTGAGCTGGGCATCGCCCACCCCAAGAATATAAGAATTGTGATGTCAATATGTCAAGCTGTTTCTCAGAGCTTCGACTGACCAAATGATACAGTAGTTTCAACTCGCAAGATGATAGTCGAAGACACTGTTCTCTGTCAATGACGTTCGGCCGATTCAGTTGAAGCCACCAGGGGGCGCCGGCGTTGGGACGATATGGAGGATAGTAGCATTTCATTGGTACCTTATATAACCTGCGTCAAACTGTTTGATCATGTGAGGATCGAGAGCCACAAACGCACTCGAGCCACATGGTCAGCCGCTGCGTCCGGGAATCTGCAGTGACGGTTCAGGTCGACCTATGACTCTCTGTCTTCGGTGGGGGTCCCGGGTCATGTCCGATCGCAGCTCCTCAGGACGTAACCGCCATAGTTGTCCTTTCCGATCGATCATTCAAGAAGGGCCCCCCGGCCCGTTATAAGGTAGGGAAATAACCCCAGCAAACCCTATGAAAAACCATGGTTGGTACATGGGTATAACTAGGGATAAATTCACGGAAATAGTAGGCTTCGGGGGCCCCCATCGATCATTGAACCATGGGTAAACCTTCACCTTCACCCCCGACACACCTTCACCTCGCAGGGCCGTTCGATGTGGCCTAAATCGGCACCAATACCTGGCACCCAACGGTGCCAGCACCGCGTGGAAAGCAGCCACATGGATGGAATTTTTGGAGATGATTTTTTTTTCCGCGAAGCCCATACAGAATCGAATGTAGGCTATATATTTGCTGACCTATATTTATCAAAACAGAGTCAAACCCGTCTTTTTTGGAGGGTCCTTCATGAGTCTATAGGGTGCTATGGAACTTTTAGTAAAGTTCATGAGACATCACAGTGGGAGTCCCAACAAATCATCGGGGCTATTTGTTGGTCCTTGATTGGTAAGGTAACCCTTATGCATCAGTCATAATTCCTTAGAATATAGGAATTGCGTGCAAGTTGGGGTTGACCCACCCATCTGAAAAATATCATGGTTAAAATGGGAATCTGTCCAAGGGTAGAAAGCACGTACATCTTTGGAACCAACGCCTAATTAATAGTGGCACAATATGGCACAGGTAAAATATAACTTGACAAAATTGTTTAATAAGACAGTCATTGTTTGGCTAGTGCAGCAAAGACAGGGGCAGAAAAGTGTGCGTATGCTGAAATCTTGATAGAAACCCACGAAAGTACACTCCCTGAAACTAACAGTTCGCACGATGGTGGGAATACGATCGTTTCCTTTTGGGGCCTGGCCTATTTTCAGGTGCGAACTGTTAGTTTGAGGGAGGGCAAAACTCAATCTTATCTCTTCTCCCAATCATGGAGATCCTTATCTTCAACCTGCGTACCTCATGGTAAAAGTTGGCCTCAAAAAAAACATCCTCGGAAAGAAACACGCCTGAAACGAGTAAGATCAATAAGATTCAGATTAACTTGCCTTTTCTCACTGGCAAATCTCAAGTCAATCATCTTTCAAGTCGTTGTTAGACATTCAGCCATACCGACCAACAAAATGGTTGGAACCCCCAACAACAAAATACGTGGAAAACCGGACCTGCAAATTAACAGGACTCGTGAGGGGTTCTATCAATACCAGTTGGTGTAATTATTTTTTCGCCACCAGATTGAAACATATTCGTCAAAATGAAAAAAATGTTCGGCAAATTTTAGAAGTACACATTCCAACAATTTGCAAACCACCTATCCCCACCCTAGACATCCAAACACTGGATGAAGGTATTTGGATCCCCCAAAAATCCCCAAAACATACCGATCAAACACCCTCACAGGAGGTATGTATTACAATGTATGGGGCTAAGAATCAGCCTTTGGATCTCAGTTGTCACTGATTGGTTTGGAGATTCAATCCAGAATCCCCCGGGTGGACCCGCGCTTCAAGCAGAGTCAAAACACACAAAAATCCGCCCGAAACCGAACGCCTGGGAGGAGATATGTCAATTTGGAAGTTTTTACTTCGATCTGCTGGTTCAGGTGGAAAAAAATCACACATATTCCGAACCAAATGGCCGTTTAATGGTGATGAATCTCGATGGTTCACTCCGAAAAAAATCACCAAACAAAAAACAACAAATGCAAGCTCAAAAAAAGGCCAAAAAAAACCGTCTCTCAAGAGGCGTGAATTTCAGGTTTCCGACGGTGCCGTAATTTTCCCAACAAACCCATCCGTTTTTCGGGTTTAGGATTCGCCGTATCGCCGCCTTCAGCTGGCACCATGGCAATGGTGAGGTCATAGACCTTTTCGGTTTTCAGAAAGGATTCGATGGTTCCCAAAAAACCCCAGGGGTAATAGGGGTGTTGCAGTGGCTTCCTGGAAAACAAATGGGGCGACTTGTTTTGATTGGAGTTTTGGCCTGCTTTTGGAAGGTGGACCTTCAAAAATAGGGGTCAGTTGGGTCAAAAAATCATCGCCAAATATTTCAGGTACGTGAAGTGGAGGAATCTTGAACCTTGTAAACGCTATTTTGGGAGTAGGGTGTTCCTTACATAACCCTTACATACAGCTTATATAAGTGAATACCGTCCCCCTGGGAATTACCCAGATGGGGTCGGGGGAGCCATTTTGTAGTACAGAACGGTGCGTCCCTATTTCTTCTGAACAAATGGTTGTGCCTCACTGACATCACCCCTATCTACAAAATTGTGGGCCAACCCTATGCCAACCCTAAGACACCTTTGGTAGAACATGGTCATCCAAATCAGTGTTCACAAACATACACCTGTACAGGATAGAAATTCACTCTGGATTCTTAGTCTAAACAAACTTGTGCCAGGTCCAAAAACCATTCTGTAGATGTTTCACGGCTCAAAACGGGAAATTGCTCAAAAGGCCATGGGCAATGCGTGCATGACTCTGGCAAGAGAAAATCCTCCAGACCTATGTAGACGCTTTTCTTTAGGGCGTGGGACGGCAAAGAAATAAGCTTCGCACACAAGGCCAGTAGACATCATCTAATTGCAAATATGAAGGGAAACCATGGATCTTTTAGCAAGGCGCGACAAGACTCCACGAGGGGGGCGCCGCGCCAAAGAGTTGGCGCCACACTGGATTTTTGAAGAGTTTGGCTGGCCCACGGTAGTCGAGCCAGGGAGCCAAATGCTGCTGCACCCAGAAAGGCCCGAAGTTCATTCACAGTCACAGCTGTGTTTGGTGTGCTTTCCAAACATCTTTGCCACGAAGCTGATTTGCCTGTGACTCCCTCAATGACTAGCTGCCATTCAATGACGAGCTGACGCGCGGCTCCCAACATTGAATACCTCCATTGTATATCTGACATGTTTGGTGAACAAGTCCTAGCTGCAATAGGTGGGTTGTAGTAACTGTATCTGTATACCTAGACCCTCCGTTTGTGTATTTCCAATTTCAGCAACGGTCTGTTTTTTGGTGTTTTTTTTGGGCTCAAATTTCAAATCCTTGGAAGATTCACGTATACCATGGTATACCTATTTTTTGGAAGGTTGACCTTCCCCTTTATGGGGATAGATCTTCCCAAAATCATGTGGGCCCTTGTGTTCTAGGTCTACCCGTGGCTTGGTGGCATACGCATATACCTCACTGAAAGGCAAGAACTCTACTTCGGATAGGATGGTAACTAAGGACGGGAGCAGGAAGCCCCATTGTCTTTGAAACCTATGTAAGGATATTCATTTGCGAGGGCGCCCATGGAAGTTAGTAAGTAGTTAGTAAGTTGGTTGATCTCACCTATTTACGGGACGACATCAACCTAGTTATATAGGGATTATAATCCATTTGCTAAGTACCGGCAGGACATTCCAATAGAATGTTAGATGAAACTGATTTGGATCAAAGATGTGATTAAAACCTGGGCAAATCGCTCCAAATCCGCTCCCTTTTGTTTGCACCGGCTACTTGGATGTCCCAGGAAAGTTAGTAAATGGTTAGCAAATGGGTTATGATCTACTTACAAATGGGATACATTGGGGGTATGACCCACTTACTAACCTTTTACATCCACTTCCAGGGACATCCAAGTAGGGACATTAAATCCGAATCCTACAAAATGGGGCCGCCTAACTACTATTTTCGTGGATTTATCCCTAGTTATACCCATGTACCAACCATGGTTTTCCATAGGGTTTGCTGGGGTTATTTCCCTACCTTATGACGGGCCAGGGGGGGGGGCCCTTCTTGTAAGTGGGTCAACTCGTTTCACCTCAACGAAACTTATAAAGTTCCAATTCGTAACTCGAGGACTTCGCCACGGTCAAAAAACCCCGCGGGAGCCTCGAGCCTTACTTTTTTGATGAAATGTACTGGTTGTTTAATAGGGATCCTTAGAAGGGGGCTTATTGTAAGGCCCATATATAGTTGTGTAGTATCATCCCTTGTATACCCTAAACATCCAAGGGTTTTTTTTCATTGCTCAACTTGTAACTCAAGTTCAAACACGAAGGACTGAAGTGTAATCCACCCACTTCAAGGGATTGAGAATTCTTTCATCAAAAATTGCAACCAACCTAGTTCTATAGTCGAAACTTATTTGGTGCCTCATGGTAGTGATCGTAACTAGTTAGTGAGATGGGCTATTTGTAACCCTATTTAGGGAAGTATCCTTATACCACCATCATGTTGATTGCCAAACAATATATGAAATATACCCAAACCCCCAGACATCCAAACACCTGCTGACAAAATGTGGACCCCCAAAACATACCTAAAATATGACGGGATGTCTACCTGGAACCCCAAACAACCATTTATAAATGGATGTTTGGTGAAACAACCATGTTCATACCATGTTCTATGTAAAGATTTGGAATCATCCAATTGAAACATCCATTTGTAAATGGTTGTTTGGGCTTCCAGGTAGGGAAATATCCTTTTTGGGGGAAAGGATCACGATCCCATTTTCGCTGAGAAAAATACCCCCCAAAAGTTCATCCTTTCAGAATTTGTCCCAAGCTCACGACGCCGGGCAAAATATGAAACACCCAACCCTAACCCATAGGATCCATGGGATCCTGGTATATTTACCTACTAATTTACCATACAAAATAAACGAAATATTGGTGAACACTGCAAAAACAAACCTGGTCGTTTAGATGTCGTTTAGGATTATACGATCCAGTTGAATGGGGATTATATCATGATATTTGCGCAATATTAAACAACCAGTATAATGGAAAGTAGGATGGCCTTTTTCGTAAATTTGATGAGGGAAACATTCCTCAAGGCTGAAGAGGAAACTTTCTCCTGAGATTCCCAAACTGATAGCTCCCAGACACGAGGATCCATAGCCATCAAGAGACATAAACTGAGATTCGCAGGTTGTTTAGAGTGTGGCAAGGTGGGCCCAAAAACCAATAATTATCAATGAGGTTATGTGGCCGAATAGTGTCCCTTTAAGTCATCCTGGATGCTATGTATATTGTCATCTTCTTGGTACTGAGATGAGAGCTGCGAGTTCCATGTATGATGCGGAATCTATTCTATAGAAGATGGTATTGGCATATAGGTATACGGTATAGTATAACACAAAAGCTTAAGGATGTGTATTTTGACCATGGAACACACCATGAAAAAAACGTAGAAACAACTTTGAAACTCGAACAAAAAAAAACCTTCAAAAAGCTCCTGAATGCTCTAGATCGAGAGCATCCTGCAAGGTCTTCTAGGTGGTTATTCAAACGGCAAATTTTCGTACATTTCCAGGGGGGGGGTTGCAATTCCCAATCCAAATGGTTCCTCTCAGGGGTGGGTCAACCACTATTTTGGCCACCACCATGTTGAAAGTCTTCAAAAAACAAACATTCACTGCATTTTCCATGGAGAACTAATGTTAGAAAAAGCTTTTTCGAAAGGCAAGTAGCAACCAGTAACACCAAACAGCTCAGCTGGACAAAAATTACGTAATTCCTACCCCTGAATTGAGGGCATTCTTTTGGGGGAGAGGTCGCAATAATTTGTTCAGGAACAGAACTGATACATCTTTCAATGTCTTTTGCTAAATGGATTGGTGGGCCATGCTGAATCTCTTCTCTCGAGTCAGTGGCCCAGGGGTCACTAAATAACGACTATATAAGGGGGTCACGAAATATAATCTATATAACGCCAACCCATTGCAGAGCTTTCATTCGGAAATCCCTGCAAAAAACTACCAAAAACTACATTTGCAATCAAGTTTGTATCCTCTCAATGGGTCCGAATTCCATGATCCCTGCTAGTTCTCAGCTAATTTCTCTGAGATTCTAAACGGGAAAGGAGTCCAAGGTTGGTCTTCCTTATCCCATAGGATCAATGGGACAGGTGTCTACATGTTGTATACTTGGATGTCCCATTGGTTAGTACATGGGTTGTAACCTACTTATACATGGGGTATATTGGAACTATAACTTCCTGGGACATCCAAGAACCACAAAAATCAACGGAATGTTGGGATAAATATACAATACTCGTGGAAGTCCAAGACCATTAAAATTATAGTCCCCGATTTTGGATCATTAAATTGCCTACAAAAAAATAGTCTTTGGTGAAAACCTATTTCCCCACCTGTCAGGTGAGGGTTGTTAGATTTTATGTCAGACTCTTCTCCTCCTCCTTCTCCTTCTCCTCCTTCTTCTCCTTCTTCTCCTTCTCCTCCTTCTCCTCCTTCGTCGTCGTCCTCTTGTCCTTTGTCGTCCTCCTCAATGCACTGGGATTCT